>CAUYPK010129774.1:0-20447 GCA_963574355.1 Loris lydekkerianus | reverse complement strand
GTAAATGTAGAATGTAAATGTCTTAGCACAATAACTAAAAAAACGCCAGGAAGGCTATGTCAACCAGTGTGATGAAAATATGTCAAACAGTTTATGAAGCTAGTGTATGATGCCCCACGATCATATCAATGTACACAGCTATGATTTAAATTAAAAAAAAAAAAGCTGTAAAAAATAAAAAAGAAAACACAGCTTCTTCTAATTTATGATACCTTCCTTTCTTATCTCTTTTCCTATAAAGCAGTACTTTCCAAACTTAAAAAGGAACAGGAAATTGGCATCTCTTTACAAATGAAGATTCTAGGTCAGGCACGGGGTTCACACCTATAATCCTAGCACTCTGGGAGACCAAAGCAGGTAGATTGCTTGAGCTCACGAGTTTGAGACGAACCTAAGCAAGAAGAGACCCCCATCTCTACCAAAAATAGAAAAACCAGCTAGACATGGTAGCAGGCATCTGTAGTCCCAGCTACTAGAAAGGCTGAGGCAAGGGGATCACTTGAGTCCAAGAGTTTGAAGTTACTGTCAACTATGACACCACAGCACTCTATCCTGAAGCATTAGAGTGAGACTCTGTCTCAAAAAAAATAAAATAAAATAAAAATTCCAATTCAGAAGGTCTTGTGTGGGGACTAAGATTCTGAATTTACAACAAGTACCCAGGTGGTGATGGTACTGTGGTTCATGGGTCACATTCTGAAGTAGCAAAGCCATAGAGCAATTAATTGGTGATTGTTCTGCAAGAACAGGGAAGTGTGATTATTCCTCAAATTATGCATAAATGCTTCACTGAAATCAAATTACACTCCTCTGATCTGCATAAACAAATTTTTTTGTTTCAATTAGTATGGTGCTTCCCCTAGGTCAATAGTAAATACAGAACATCATCAATTTTAAGAAATACCTTCAGGAATCTTAAGTTCTAAGGAATATTTTTCTCCTCTTTGTTTTTACTAATTGGCTTAAATCAAGATCTAGGGGACATTTTCAATAAGTGTTCTTATTCATCATGGGAGAAAGGCTAGCATGATTCGGAGTGGTACAAACAGGACTAGTCATAATAAATCAATATGGCCCAGGAAATGAGGAAAAAATGGGACTTAATTTTATAAAAATTAAATATATGTTTTAGTATTTTTCCCAAGGACAAAAGTCTGGCATGACAAAATAAGCAATCCATGACCACAGTTAGTTGCTGTACCTTTTTTCCTTTTTAGGTGCTAATGAAACAATTGCTTAGTGGCCTCCAAAAATACCCTGTATTCCCCATTACAGCATTTTCAAAGAGGCAAAAACTCTGTGTTCCATTTCAGATTTAATTATCAGTCATATATTTCAAAGCTAAATAAATAAGTATAATTGTGTACAAAATTGGGATGATAACAAAAACTACACATCATTGACTTTGAAACTACGAATTTTAAAAATCTTTTTAAGTTTGAAATAATTTTAAATTGTCAAAACATTGTAGAAATGGTATGTTGACCTTACTTAGATTACCCAGATTCAGCTATTAGTTCTGAACCATTTGAAAATAATGCCCCATTATCCCTTAATACTTTGTTTATTTCCACAGAACAAGTGGTTACTTTCCTACATTTTTACAGTATGACTACCAAAAGCAGGAAATTAATATTGACCCAATATTGCCATCTATTCCATAGACCTCGTTAAAATTTTTGTGATTATTACAATAATGTCTTGTCTAGGTTCAGGAACCAACCCAGGATCCAAGTGTGCTGCATTTAATCGTAGTATTTTATCTGAATACTTCTTAAGTCTTTACTTTTTTTTCACATCTCTGACTTTTTTTAGAGTACAGGGAAGTTACTTTGAGATTATCCTTCAACCTGGTGTCTTGTATTTCCTCACAATGTATGCATTGTTGTCAGGAATACACAAAGCAATGCTGTGTTCTCAGTGCATCCTACCAGGAGGCACGTGATGCCAATTTGTTAACTTACATCGCTTGGTATCTGTGTCTTTTCACTATGAAGTTAATTAATAAGAATATTATAATTAAGTTAATTTTTTAAAATACTATCCCCATAGGGATTGAGAATAATTTTAATTATGTTGTTCTGGTCATCTGTATTTTCTAATTATTTTGCATACACACCTTTCATAAAAAGATTTTTTGCAAGTGAACAGTTAAAAATCTGTGGTTGCAACAACTCATTGGCTAATTAGTTATCTCTTTTCTAAAGTAATGTTTTTTATTTTATTTATTTTTTTCAAATTTCAGATTACACAGGATACACACAATTAGGTTACATCATTTGCATTTATAAGGTAAAGTCTGAGTTGTAGTTGTTTCCTTCACCCAAGAAATGTGCCACATACCCATGCATTGTACCCATTGGGTGAGAATTTGCTGAACCACCTTCCCACCTCCTCCTGCTTTAATTTAATTGAGTTTTTCTCTAATGTGACCATGTAATAATTGTGAGTCCATTTATTTCAACTTAGTATTGAGCACGTGTGATGCTTGTATTTTCCATTTCTGTGATATTTAGGAGAGTGTTCTCCAAATCCATCCAGGTTGTTACAAAATATACAAAGTCTCCACCTTTGTTATGGCTGGGTAATATTCCATGGTATGTATGTATATATATATATATATATATATCTATATATATATACCACAGTTTATTAAACCATGCTTGTGTCAAAGAGCATATGGGTTGTTTCCACATCGCCACATCTTTTCAGTTGTGTATTGGGCTTCTATGAACATCTGAGGGCAAATGTCCTTATGAAAACCTATACAAAGTAGTCCACTATTGCCATAACTATTCAACATAGTGCTGGAAGTCATACCCAATTCAATCAGTCAAGAGAACAGTATCAAAGAAGTCCAAATAGGGACAGAGGAGGTAAAACCATTACTCTTTTCTAATGATATGATCTTATACTTAATCCAAAGGACTTAATCATGAGACTCCTGGAAGTCATCAAGAAATACAGCAAAACAGGATATAAAATCAAAGTTCGCAAATCAGTAGCTTTCATGATGCCAACCTCAGGCAAACTGAAAATCAAATCAAAGATATGATACCTTTCACGGTAGCATCAAAGAAAATGAAATAACTTGGAATATACTTAACAAAGGACATGAAATCTCTTCTATACAGAGAGAAATATGAAAAACTGAGAAAAGACATAACAGAGATGAAAGAACTAGCCATGTTCATGGCTGGGAAGAATCAACATTGTTAAAACATCTATACTACCTAAAGTAATCTATAGATTTAATGGAATCCCAATTAAAATTCTAATGTCATACTTTGTATATCTTAAATGGTTTTACATTTTGCATGGAACCAGAAAAAAAAAAAAAAAAAAAAAACCCAGCCAACACAATTCTATGAATAAGAACAAATCTGAAGTCATCATGTTACCAGAATTCAGGTTATACTACAAGTCAATAGTGACCAAAATAGCATGGTAATGGCAAAAAAAAGACGTAGATCCATGGAACAGAATAGAGAACCTAGGGATGAAACTAGCCTCATATCACTATTAGATCTTTGATAAAACAAACAAAAGCACACACTAGAGAAGTAAATCTCTATTTAATTAGTGGTGCTGAGAGAACTGGTTAGCCACGTGTAAAAGACTGAATTTAGACTCACACCTCTCATCACTTACAAAAATTAATTCATGATGGATAAAAGATTTAAATCTAGGATACAAAACTATAAAAACTCTAGAAGAAAGTATGGGAAAAACTCTAGAAGAAAGTATGGGAAAAACTCTTAATCATATCAACCTTGGGAAAGAATTTATGAAGAAGACCCCTTGGCAACTGCAGCAAAAGCAAAATAAATAAATGGAATCAGATCAAGTTAAAAAGTGTCTGCACAGCTAGGGACACAATCAACAAAGCAACGAAACAACTTTCAGAGTAGAAGAAATATTTGCCTGCTTTAAATCCAACAAAGGGATAATAATCAGAATCTACAAAGAACTCAAGAAAATCAACAAAGAAGGAGCAAATAACTTCATTAAAAACTAGTCAAGAGACATGAACAGAATCACTTCTCATGAGGACAAATGGTCAAAAAGCACACGAAAATGCCTGTCATCTCTAATTATTAGAGAAATGCCAATCAAAACTGCTTTGAGATATCACCCAGTGAGAATGGCCCACATGGCAAGGTCCCAAAGCAGCAGATGCTGGCCTGGGCACAGGGAGAAGCAAACTCTCATGCACTGTTGGTGGTGGGACTGCAGATTAGTGCAGCCTCTGTGAAAAAAAGTATGGAGATTCCTCAAAGAAAGTAGACCTTCCATTTGATCCTGCCACCCCACTACTAGGTATTCACCCTAGAAAATCTTTAAAGAAAGATTAGTGTTGCCAATCTATTTTTGTTTTAAATAAGAACATCCAGATTTAAGCTTAGTGTGTACTTTAGGAGATCACTGGAATACCTAAAATATGATTCTTACAGGGCTCATTAATGGCAAATGCCATAACCATGTGTGTTTTCTTTATAAAAGGCCAGGATGATAAATGATGTAGTTACCACTGTCACTTTCTGGAAAGAGGCGTTGGCTACCCACTTTACTTTTTCAGGTAAGATTACTCATTTCCTCTGACATCTTCAAATGTTCTAAACTTCAGGTGACATAATCTGTTGCTACAGTAACTTCTCGTAATGGATCAAAAGACTATAAATCAAATGGATTCAGAACCAACTTTGCTTTGTCATGGCCTAGAGCCACTATTCTCAAAGGTTTCCAATACTCCAATTTAGAGAGCATGGTATGTGAGGTTGCCAATCAACAATCCATTAAAGGATATTAAGCAATCATTCATCTCCCTTAATGGCCCAGATACAGATATTTGCTTCCTGCTGAGATAAGACAGTATTCTAGCTGTAGAAACTGTGAATTATTTTGGGTAGCCCAGAGTTCTTTGACTGTGTACTCTGTCTTTTCTTAACAAGTTAAATGAGGTGATAAGTAGAACAGAAAATAGGAAATAAAGGAATAGAAACATCAATTTGGCTACTTTAGTTGATAGAATTTTTCTCTGTAGGTGTTAAATTTTACGAAAATCTCAAATTTGAATTTTGAAAATGATCTCAATATGAGTTTTCCTTCAAATGCATTATTAAATTATTCTCAGAGGAGATACTTTTGGGGAGCTGCTTTCCCATTTGCAACAAAATGCACTGCAAGATAGGCCTAATGGGTTTTTTTTTTTTTTTTTACTATGATTCAGTAACTGAATTTGAGGTGGCAGTATGTCTAACTCCAAAATATAATAATTTTAAAAATCAGAATGACACCCTTAGGAGGTAAAGAACAATAAAATTGTCAGTATCAAATTTGAAAACGTTTCTTTCTATTGGTTTTCAGGATTTTTCCTTGGATAGATTTAGGCTTTGACTTAATGAACTAAATGCAATGTCTGATACAGGCACACAATGTGTAATAATCAAACCATTTATCGCCATATGTCCCCTGCAAAGATATACAACTATTATGTGCCTGTGATAATTAAAAATAAAATAAAAATGGGGTGACGCAGTCAACAATAAATTGCTGTATACTTTTAAAGCATTAAAGTTTAAAATAACCAAAAGAGTAGAACTGGGATGTTCTTAACATTTGATTTTGTCTAGGTGGTTCCTGGTAACTGATGATTAGAAACGTGATGAAAGGAGCTCATTCTGAAACACAAACCCGAGGAGGCAGCAGGTTCAAGGCCATGCAGGAGGCAGCAGGTTCAAGGCCATGCAGGCTAAAGGCCATTTAGGAACCTGCTATTCAAAGAATTAATATTTGGCCTATTTAGTACAAGTTATAACAGTCTCTAAAAAAATTATCTCATAAACGGACATGTCTTATCTGGATTTTATATTTTGAAGCTTATGAAGATTTATATTAGACTGCTCCTGAATTCTTATGAACCCTAATGATTTTATAATCTCTACCTCCATGGTCCAAATGGATGTAATGCTTTCTCACTGATACCCCAAATAAAAATGCCTGCATTTCAGTGGTTGGACAATAGTATTATCTGGAAAAAGGACATCAAAAAGGGAATCTATGGGGAGATGATACAGTGGTAATTAGAAGACAGATAAAGCTATTTACACTATAGATGTGGCCCAACCTATTACCCTCCCTCCTCCCAAACCTCCCCCCTCCCTTCCCCTTCCTTGGTCCTTTCCCCATAGTCTTGTGGTATAGTTGGGTTATAGCCTTCATGTGAAAGCTATAGTTTAGTTTAGCTTCATGGCACAGGGTTTTGAAGCCGGAAAATACCTCTGGAAGCTGGCAACCAGGGGCCCTCCACTGTGGGAGAGCACAGGGAAGGAACAACCTCTAGGTTCCCAGGGTGTGACTGTCTATTACTTTGTATGCTGGGTGCCAGCAGACATCACTGGACTGATTTTCATGAAGACACAGACAAGTAGGACAGATCCCACCAACCCCACAGACCCATTTGTGGCCTCAGGGAACTATTTGGAGGGTCCAGACATGTGTCCCATGAAGTCTGGCAAAAGCTTCAGCCTCCAAACGTTGCACAGCAAACCCACCCAAATTATTATCAAAGAAACTAGGAAAACAAGACCGGGTATCCACAGAAACTAGCTAGTAACTTCCTGCCCCCACAATAGGCAGATGCAGAAGGGTGCTTTTTTCCGCCGCCCCCCACCCGGTTTCCTAACCCCACAGTGCCACCTGGTGTCCAGGCAATATATTGTGCGTATAATTAATGTTTTTCCTTTCATTGTTTTTCTTAATATCAAGGATCCTATCTTTGTTATGTGTTTTCCTTCCCTTTTGCCCTTTTTCTTCTTTTCCCTTTTCTCTACTTCTTTCTTTTGTAGTTTTTTTTTTTTTTTTTTTTTTTACTTTTATCATCTTTCCTTCATAAATCTCTTCAACAACAACCAAGATAAACCTTATTTTGGGGAAGGGGTCTCTTTTGTTCTATATTTCTCTGTATTTTATTTGTGGGACAGAGCCTTGCTCTGAGGGCTGGGCTGGGCACCATAGGATTGGATTGCGTCATGGAGGCCTCAACCCCCTGGACTAGGGTATCCTTCTAGCTTTTGCCTCCTTAAGGACCATACTGGCAGGTCCCCACCACAACACATGGCTGATTTTCTTCTATATCCATTGGAGGCAAGCTCTTGCTCTTGATCAGGGGGGTAAGGAGCCCCTGACTGCAGGAGACACATCTTCTCCGGATTCCCAGAGTCCTGGGATTGTAGGTATTAGTTACCACACCCTGCCCACCACCTTCATTATTCTCATTTTTCTCTTTCTGTATTTCTTCTCTTCTTTTTTTATTAAAACTTTTTTCTCCATTGTCACTCTTTTCTCTTCCTTTTGTCCCTGTACCAAAAGGCCACTCCAAAACCCAAGCACAGAGGCAAAGAAAATTATGTAGAAGAGGAAGAGAATGGATACAGTAAGGGAAGGAAGTGAAAAGAAAATAATACAAGAGGAGGAACCCCACCAAAAAAAAAAATTCTGACGATATGAAAGCCCAGACCAGAACAATCCCCTCTAAAGATCATGGGGCACCTACCATAATAGATCACACCTATAAAGAAATTATGGAAATGACAACAAGGGAATTTAGAGTATGGATGGCAAAAATGATGACAGGAATTGAAAAGAAAGTAGAAAACCACCAAAAGGAAATCCAAAAATTGACCCAGGAAATGAATGAAAGACATGATGAAATTAGAAAGGATATTTTGGAGCTTAAATAATCGAAGGACTCACTCAGACAACTTAAAGATGCAGTAGAAAATATCAATAACAGGTGAAACCAAGGAAAAGAATCTCAGAGCTATAGGATAAGGCTCTTGAGGTAACTCAGGCATTTAAAGAGGCAGAAAAGAATAGAGTAAAAGCAAAGCAATGGCTTAGAGAATTATGGTACTTCACAAAGCATACAAACATATGAATTATAGGTATTGCTGCAGGAGAAGAGTGACCCAAATGTATGGAAGCCCTACTTGAAAATATTATAACTGAAAATTTCCCAAGCAACACCAAAGATTATGACACACTCTTTTTAGATGGATATTGAGAATCAGCGCTCATAGTACAGTGGTTATGGTGCCAGCCACATACACTGAGGCTGGTGGGTTTGAACCCAGCCCAGGCCAACTGGACAACAATGACAACTGCAACAACAACAACAAAATAGCTGGGAATTGTGACAGGCACCTGTAGTCCCAGCTACTTGGGAGACTGAGGCAAGAGAATAGCTTAAGCCCAAAAGTTTGAGGTTGCTGTGAGCTGTGATGCCATGGTACTCTACCGAGGGTGACAAAGTGAGACTCTTTCTCAGAAAAAAAAAAAAATAGATGGATATTGAACTCCAGTTCATCTCAATACAAACAGAGCATCTCCTAGACACATTGTAATGAACCTAGCCAAGGTCACAAAGAAAGAGAAAATTCTGCAAGCAGCCAAGAGTAAGCAACTTCTTACCTAAAAATGGAAAAATATCAGGGTGACAGTGAACTTTTCAGATGACATTTTTTCGAGCCAGAAGAAGATGGTCATCTACCTTTAACCTTTTAAAACAAAACAATTTTCAGTTCAGGGTTCTGTATCCTGCTAAACTAAGTTTCATATTTGATGGAAAAATCAAATCTTTTATTGACATGCAAAGCTTGAGGAAATTTGCCACAAGAAGAACAGCTCTGCAGGAAGTACTCAGACCCATTCTTCACACTGATCAGCACAATGAACCACAAGCAAAGTAGACATGCAGAAACTAAAGGACAAAGTCTAGTTTTAACAATGGTTCAAGGACTAAAACTAAGCAATGGACCTTCACAAAATAAGATGAACAGAACTCCATCATACTTATCAGTTCTCTCAATAAATGTGAATGGCTTGAATTTCACACTTAAGAGACACAGGCTGGCTGACTGGATAAAAAAAGCATAAGACAACTATATTCTGTATTCAGGAAACACACCTAACCTCAAAGGACAAAAAAACAAAAACAAACAAACAAAAAAAACTCAGGATGAATATTTCACACAAATGGAAATCAGAAGAAATGAAGGGGCCCTAATCTTATTTGCAGATATAAGTGGATTTAAAGCAACAAGAGTAAAAAAATGCAAAGATGGACACTATGTACTGGTCAAGGGAATGTAACTAGAAGACATGAATTCTAAATACATATGTACCCAACTTAAATGCTCCCAGATTTATGAAACAAAATCTAAATAGTCAAACAATATGATATCCTACAATGCCATAGCTCTGGACTTCAACATCCCACTGACAGAACTGGACAGATCTTCTTAACAGAAACTAAACAATGTAGCAAAGGACTTAAATGCAACCCTAGAACAATTAGAATTAATAGATAGATACAGAGCATACCACACCAAAACTGCTCAATATATATTATTCTAGCTGCTCATGGATCATACTCCAAAATTGATCATATCCTAGGACACAAGTCAAATCTTAACAAAATTGAAAGAATAGAAATTATACCTGTATCTTTTGAGACCATAATTGAACAAAGGCAGAACTCAACTTCAGCAAAAACCTTCATCGTTGCACAAAGTCTTGGAAACTAAACAACTTTATGCTGAATGACAGCTGGGTCAAGGAGGATATAAACAAGGAAATCATTAGATTCTATGCATATAATGACAGTGAAGACACAAGCTATCAAAACCTATGGGATACTGTAAAGGCAGTCCTAAAAGGGAAATTTATCACAATAGATGCCCACACTCAAAAAAACAGAAAAAGCACACATAAACAATCTAATGAACCAACTCAAGGAACTGAAAAAGGAAGAGCAATCTAATCCCAAACCTAGCAGAGGAAAAGAAATAACAAAAACTAAATCAAATAAATGAAATTTAAAACAAAATAATTATTCATAAAATTAATGAAACAAAATGTTGGTTCATCAAGAAGATACGCATAATTAATAAACCTTTGGCCACATTAACTAGAAACAGAAAAGTAAAATCTCTAAAAACCTCAATCAGAAACAAAAAAGGGAAATAACAGATACCACAGAGATACAAAAGATCATCTCTGATTACTACAAAAAAACTCTGAACTCAGAAATTTGACAATGTGGAGGAGGTAAACCAATACCTGGAATCACACAACCTACCTAGACTTAACCAGGAAGAAACAGATCTCATGAATAGATAGCACTGAAATTGCAGTAATAATAAAAAAGTTTCCAACAACAACAACAGCTCTGGACCAGATGGCTTCACACCAGAAAGATAATGAAGCCACAAGCTGTCAAAACCTATGGGATACTGCAAAAGCAGTCCTAAAAGGGAAATTTACCACAACAGATGCCTACATTAAACAAAAAAAAAAAAAAAAAAGAGAGAGAGAGAGAGAGAGAGAGAGAGAGAGAGCACATCAACAATCTAATGAAGCATTTCATGGAAATGCAAAAGGAAGAGCAATCTAATCCCAAACCTAGCAAAAGAAAAGAAATAACAAAAAATAAATAATAAATAAATGAAATTGAAAACACAAGAATCATCCAGAAAATTAAAGAAACAAAAAGTTGGTTCTTCAAAAAGATAACTGATAAACCTTTGACCAGATTAACTAGAAATAGAAAAGTAAGATCTCTAATAACCTCAATCAGAAATGAAAAAGGGAAAACAACAGATACCATGGTGACATAAGAGATTATCTCTGATTACTACAAAAGCTCTATGCCCAGAAATTTTACAATGTGGAGGAAGTGGACCAATACCTGGAATCATATTATCTCCCTACATTAAACCAGGAAGAAATAGACCTCTTAAACAGACTAATATCCAGCACTGAAATTAAAGACACAGTGAAAAATCTTCCAAAAAAAAAAAAAACCATTGCACCAGATGGCTTCACACCAGAATTCTATAAAACCTTCAAAGAAGAGTTTGTATTTATGCTGCAAAAACTATTTCAAAACCTTGAGAAGGAATGAACCTTCTCCAACACATTCTATGAAGCAAACATGACCTTGATACCAAAACCAGGAAAGGACCCAATTAAAAAGGAAAACTACAGACCAATTTCACTAATGAATATTCATGCAAAAATACACAATGGATTAAAAAAAATACATCGCACATTAAAAAAAATACAACACAATCAAGTAGGCTTTATACCAAGCACACAAGATTGGTTTAATATCACAAATCCATAAATGTAATTCACCACATAAATAGAAGCAAAAACAAAGACCACATGATCCTCTTGATAGGTGCAGAAAAAGCATTCAAAAAAATTCAGTATCCTTTCCTAATAAGATCACTTAAGAATATAGGCACAGATGGGGCATCTCTTAAATGAATAGAAACCATCTATGACAAACCCACAACCAATATCATATTGAATGCAGCAAAACTGAAAGCATTTCCACTTAGAACTGGAACCAGACAAGGAAGTACACTGTCACCACTACTATTCAGCATAGTTCTGGAAGTTCTAGCCAATGCAGTCAGGCAAGAGAAAGAATGAAAAAAGGAATGGATATGAAAAGGATACTGAAGGCATTCAAATGGGGGCAGAAGAGGTTGAACTCCTGCTTTTTTTGGATGATAAGATCTTAAACTTAGAAAGTCCAAGAGACTCAACCACAAGACTCCTGGAAGTGATTATGAAATACAGTAATGTCCCAGGGTATAAAAATCAATAGCCTCAAATCAGTAGCCTTTGTATATACCAGTAACAATAAAAATCAAGAAGCAAATCAGACACAATACCCTTCACAGTAGCTCAAAGAAAATGAAATTCCTGGGAATATATGTAACAAAGGAGGTGAAGGATCTCTACAGAAAGAATTAGAAAACCCTGATAAAAGAAATAGCAGAAGACATAACAAATGGAAGACATACCATGCTCTTGGCTGGGAAGAATCAACACTCTCAAAATGTCTATCCTACCCAAAGCAATCTACAGATTCAGTGTAATCCCCATTAAAATACCAACACCATACTTTGAAGAACTGGAAAAAATTGTTCTTCATTTTGTAAGGAACCAGAAAGAAACCTGTATGGCCAAGGCAGTTATTAGTAATAAAAACAAATCTGGAGGCATCACTTTACCAAACTTCAGGTTATAGCACAAGTCCACAGTGATCAAAACAGCATGGTATTGGTACAAAAATAGAGACAAACATCTATGGAACAAAACAGAAAACCTAGAGAGTAAACCAGACTCATATCACCATCTGATCTTCAACAAACCAAATAAAAGCATACCCCAGGGAAATGAATCTCTATTCAACAAATGGTGTTGGGAGAATTGGTTAACCACATGTAAAACACTGAAACTGGACCTGCACCTCTCAGCACCTATAAAAATTGACTCATGCTGGATAAAAGATTTAAATCTAAGGATATAACATGGTAAAAGCCCTATGAGGAAATGTGGGAAAAACTCTTGATGATATTGGCCTGGAGAAAGATTTTATAAAGAAGAGTCCATTGGCAATCTCAATAACAAAAATAAATAAATGGGACTTATTAAGCTATAAAGCTTCTGCACAACTAAGGAAACAACAATTAAAGCAATCAGACCGCCTTCATAATGGGAGAAGATATTTGCATGTTTCAAATCCAACAAAGGCTTGATAACCAAAATCTACAGAGAACTGAAATTAATCAACAACTAAAAGAACAAACAATCCCTTCTATCACTGAGAAGAGATCTGAGCAGAACCTTCTCCAAAGAAGACAGATGAATGGCCAACAAACAAATGAAAAAATCTTCATCATCCCTAATTATCACAGAAATGTAAATCAAAAATCAAAACCACCTTGAGATATTACCTATCCCCAGTGAGAATAACCCACATCAAAAAGTCCCCAACCTGTAGCCACTGACAAGGGTGTGGAGAAAAGAGAACATTTTTACATTAGTGGTGGGATTGCAAACTAATACAACCTGTATGGACAGAAGAATAGAGAATCCTCAAGGAACTAAAAGTAGACCTTCCATTTGATCCCACAATTCCATTACTAGGTACCTACCCAGAAGACAAAAAATCATTTTAGGACATAAGGATATAGTGTCCATAAGGACATTTGCACTAGAATGTTTATCACAGCTCAATTCACAATTGCCAAGATGTGGAATCACCCCAACTTCCCATTAACATGTGAATGGATTAACAAACTGTGGTATACATATGTACCATGGAATACTATTCAGCCACAAAACATGGAGACTTTGTATCTTTTGTTTCAGCTTGGATGGAGTTAAAGAACATTCTATTTTGTAAAGAATCACAAGATTTGAAAAGCAAGTATCCAATGTATTCAATACTAACATGTAACCAGTAGATGAACAAATACACAGCCACACAAGTGAAAAACACAATTAAACTCAAGTAGGAGAGGATGAAAGGGAGGGGGATTGACAAGCCCTTACTCAACAGGCACAATGTAAAGGTATATAGCTCCTGGGTAAGGGGCACAACTACAACTTGGACTCTACCTAACAAATGCAAACAATGTAATCTAATTGTACTGTCTTATTAATATGAAATTAAAAACAAAGAAAAAAAACTCTTGTTTTTACCCTTTACAGTCAAACTCTCCCCTCAACCCTAATCTTTAGAAACTAACAATATCTTTCCTTGTTTTTTTGAGAGTTTTTTTTTGTTTTGTTTTGTTTTCAGACAGAGTCTCACTCTGTTGTCCTGGCTAGAGTGCAGTGGCATCATCATAGCTCACTGCAACCTCTAACTCCTGAGCTCAAGCAATCCTCCTGACTCAGTTTCCCAAGTATCTGGGACTATAGGTGCCCACCACAACACCTGGCTAATTTTTTTTTTACCTTTGATAGGAATGGGGTATCCCTTTTTGCTCAGGCTGGTCTTGAATTTCTCAAATGATCTTCCCACCTCAGCTTCCCAGAATGATGGGATTATAGGCACGAGCCATTATGCTTGGCCCCAATATCTTTTCAGTCACTATAATTTTGTCACTTCAAGACCATAATATACATGTAATAACACAATATGTTACCTTTGAGATAGGCTTCTTTCCCTTAGAATAAGTCCTTTGAGATTGGTCCAAGTACTGTTTATCAAATAGTTTGTTACTGTTGAGTATTATTCTATTGCATCAATGTACCATAGTTTCTTTATCCATTAACCTTTTGAAAGACATTTGGGCTATGATTTTTAAGTGTACAATTTAGTAGCACTAGTAACATTCACAATGTTATACAATCATCACCATTTCCTATTTTCAAAACTTTTTCAGGGTGGTGCCTGTGGCTCAGTGAGTAGGCCAGCCCCATATACCAAGGATGGCAAGTTCGAACCCAGCGCCAGCCAAACTGCAACAAAAAAATAGCTGGGCATTGTGGCGGGCATCTGTAGTCCCAGCTACTCGGAGGCTGAGGCAAGAGAATTGCGTAAGCCCAGGAATTGGAGGTTGCTTGCTGTGAGATGTGACTCCATGGCACTCTACCAAGGGTGACAAAGTGAAACTCTGTCTCTAAAAAAAAAAAAAAAAAAAGAAAGAAAGAAAAAAAGAAAGAAAGAAAAACTTTTTCTATCATTCCAAAGAAAAACTTCAAGCCCATTAAATAATAACACACTAAACTTTGACAACAACAAATTTACTTGCTGTCTCTATGAATTTGCCCATTATTGATATTTTATAGAAATCAAATAACAATATATTTGTCCTTTTTGTCTGGCTTATTTCATTTGGAAAATGTTTTTAAGGTTTACCCATGTTGTAGCATATATGAGAACTTTGTTCCTTTTCACGGCTGGAATATATTCCACTGTATGTATATACCACATTTTGTTTATACATTCATTTGTTGATAAACATAGGTTTCTACTTTTCAGTGTTCACAAATAATGTTACAGTGAACACTGGCATACAAGCATCTGTTTAAGTTACTATTTTCAATTCTTCTGGGAAATTAGGTAACTGCTATTTGGGGCAATTACTTAGTTAAATGCTAATTGATAGATTAACAGACTTAAACCTAAATGTGAGAGTATAGGAATTCTAAAAGAAAATGTAGGAAAAAACTCTTATAGATATCTGCCGAGGCAGAGAAGAAGACCCCCAAGAAATCATAGCAACAACAAAAATTAACAAATGGCATTTGATTAAATTAAAAAGCATCTGCACAGCGAAGGAAACAATAGAGTGGATGTACAACCTACAGAATGGGAGAAAATATTTGCATGCTATACATCAGAGAAAGGGCTGACAACCAGAATCTACAGAGAACTCAAGCAAATCAAACAACTCCATTAAAAAGTGGGCAAAAGACATGAACAGAAAATTTTCAAATGAAGATATGAAATGCTCAAGAAGCACATGAAAAAATGCTCAACTTCTCTAATCATCAGGGAAATGCAAATTGAAATTACAATGATGGGCAGCACATGTGGCTCAAAGGGGTAGGGCGCCGGCCCCATATGCTGGAGGTGGGGCAGGTTCAAACCCAGCCCCGGCCAAAAACTGCAAAAAAAAAAAAAAAAAGAAAGAAAGAAAATACAATGAGATGGGAGGTGCCTGTGGCTCGGTGGGTAGGGCGCCAGCCCCTGATACCAAGGGTGGTGGGTTTGAAGGTGGCCCCAGCCAAACTGCAACAAAGAAATAGCCAGGCATCGTGGCAGGTGCCTGTAGTCCCAGCTACTCGGGAGGTTGAGGCAAAAGAGTCACCTAAGCCCAGGAGTTGGAGGTTGCTGTGAGCTGTGACACTACAGCACTCTACCGAGGGCAATAAACTGAGACTCTGTGTCTAAAAAAAAAAAAAAAAAAAAAGTAAAGAAATTATAATGAGATATCACCTAACTCCAATGAGAATGATTTCTGTCAAAAAATCCAAAAGTGGCTCCGTGCCTGTAGTTCAGTGGTTAGAGTGCCAACCACATACACTGAGGCTGGCAAGTTCAAATGTGGCCCGGGCCTGCTAAACAACAATAACAACAACAACAACAAATAGCCAGACATTGTGGTGAGTGCCTATAGTCCCAGCTACTTGGGAGACTGAGGCAAGAGAATCACTTAAGCCCAAGAGTTTGAGGTTGCTGTGAGCTGTGACACCAAAGCACTCTACTGAGGGTGACATAGTGAAACTATGTCTCTAAAAAAAAAAAAAAAAAAAATCCAAAAACAACAGATGCTGATAGAGTTGCAAAGAGAAAGGAACACTTACACACTGTTGGTGGGACTGCAAACTAGTACAATCTCTATGGAAAGTCATATGGCGACACCTAAGGAACTAAAAGAAGACCTACCATTTGATCTAGCAATCCCACCATTGGGTATTTACCCAAAGGAAAAAAAAAATCATTATATGAAAAAGACACTTGTAGTTGAATATTTATTACATCAAAATTCACAATTGCAAAGATGTGGCATCAACCCAAGTGACCATTTATACACGAGCAGTTTAATAAAATTTGGTATATGTATACCATGTGGAGTGCTACTCAGCCATAAAAAACGACAAATTAATATCTTTTATGACAACCTAAATGAAACTGGGGCCCATTCTTCTGAGTAAAGAATTTCAAGAATGGAAAAACAAACACCATATGTACTCACTATAAATTGGAACCAATTGATCAATACTCACCTGCACATTTAGTAGTAAATTTCAAGGTAAAGCAAGCAGGTGGTTGAGGGGCAAGAGAGGAGGGGTATATTCACACATAACAGGTAAAGTACACACTATTCAGGTGATGGTCACACTTACAACTTTGACTCAAACTGTACAAAAGCAAGTCATGGAGCAGCGCCTGTGGCTCAAAGGAGTAGGGCGCCGGCCCCATATGCCAGAGGTGGTGGGTTCAAACACAGCCCTGGCCAAAAACTGCAAAAAAAAAAAAAAAAGACAAGTCATGTAACCAAAACATTCGTACCCCCATAATATTCTGAAAAATTTTTAAAGTACTTGAAAAGAAAAAAAGTAGAAAATAAAGGGAACTTCCTCTACATTACAAAGGGCATTTATGAAAATCCACAGCTCACACATACTCAATGGTGAAAGACTGAATACTTTCCCCTAAGATCAGGAAGAAAACAAGGATACCCACTTTCACCACTTCTATTCAACATAGTATTGGGCAACAGAAAATAGTAACTCATTCAAATTGCAAAGGAGGAAGCAAAACTATCTACATTCAGGAATAAGATCTTATATATAGAAAATCCTAAAGAGACCATAAAAATATCAAAGGTAATAAACAAAATCAGAAAAGTTGCAGGGAATGAGATCAACATAAAAACTACTTTTTTTTTTTTTTTTTTTTTTTTACAAGGATAGGACTTCTTTACAGTTGCTTGAAATTACCTTTCAAGAAGGAAATGAATAGGCAAAAATGATGTTAATGGCAACAAAGGCACATAGTCCATTCCGAATCTTCATATTTGATTCTCACAGATATCTGAACAAGAGCCTGCTTTAATGAAATTGATAGTACAGCCATCAGGTTAATCCTGCTAACACTATGTGCCTGTCACAGGGGAGCAAACAACTGTTGTCTCCGGCTATGTAGGCCTCTTCTGATAGAGAATTCTTAGCCTACTGATAAGGGCATTTACAACTAAAGGATTTCTCAAACTGATAATATACTAATGTAGCTATATCATGAAAATAAAATATTATGGATTTATTATTTAATGTAACTCTGCAGATAATTCTTAATTTATTTTTTTTCATTTTTTTAATTGTTAAATCATAGCTGTGTACATTAGTGCAATCGCCTGTACCCATTCTAAGATGCACCATAGAAATTCTTAATTTATGGTAACATTGTTTTTCTCCTCTAAAAGTACATACAACTCTCCCTTATTCATTGGAAAAATATTTGTTGAGTGCCAATCTCTGTATTAGTCACTACCAAGTATCTAAATATAAGTCACACATAGACTTTCACATGAATGAATATTTACCACAATAGAAAAAAAATGCATCAACTTTATCCAATGTATTACTTGTTTTAATCTAGTTGGCTGAAAGGTCCTGGTATAAAAGTAGACACATAGATCAATGGAACAGAATAAAGAACCCAGAAGTAAAGCCAAATATTTACGAGCAATTGATCTTCAACAAAACAAACACATCAGCTGGCTGCCCACAGAGGTCCAGGATGGGAGGAAGCCTTTCTGGAGTTTTTCAGTTGTTGGGGAAAGCCGCGCATTGAGTGGAAAGCTTGGAAGAGTGGGCAGACTAGAACAGTATATAGCAAACAGATTTGAATGTTGATTGGAGTGGATTTTCCATAGATTTGGTGACTGGCAAGGCAGTCATACTGAGAAGGTCTCAGCAGCTGGCTGGCTGCCTTTGTGGGAAGGTTGTGAGAAGATCTTAGCAGGGGCCTTAAGCATGGCTGTCTGAATTCTGCCTGCTGGGATCAGAACTCCATTCTTGGCTGGGCACCGTGGCTCACACCTGTAATTCCAGCACTCTGGGAGGCCAAGGCAGGCAGATGGCCTGAGTTCACAAGTTTGAGACCAGCCTGAGTTAGAGTGAGACCCCATCTCTGAAAATAATCAGGCTAGCAAGAACTTGTAGTCCCAGCTACTCAGGAGCACTGAGGCAAGAGAATGACTTGAGCACATGAGTTTGAGGTTGCTGTGAGCTATGACACTATAGCACTCTACCAAGGGTGACAAAGTGAGAGTCTGTCTCAAAAAAACAAAACAAACAAACAAACAAACTCTACCCTTGGGACAGGCTGAGGGACTCCTGCATCCCACAGGAATTGGAGTCAGGGGGCACTGTGAAACTTGCAACCTGAAGGATTCTTGTGATCTGGCAGGGTCTAAATGCTGAGGAAACAATCAGGCCAAAGGCAACTAAATTTGGAATAAGGACCAAAGAGGTTTCTGGCTGTGCTCTCTGTCTTCTAAAAAACCACAGCACTACCTACCTGGTGTCCCAGAGACATAGAGCAACATATTGTCATCAAGAGCAAGGACTTCTGTTTGAAACAAAGGAGGCAGTGAGAAGGGAAAAGGAGGACAAGGAGATGAACAAGAAGAAAGAACACATGAGGAGGAACAAACAGAAAAATTCAGGCAACATGAAAAACCAAAACAGAAGAAATCCCCCAAGAGACCATGAAGCAGCTACTGCAGAAGAGTTCAGCCTTAAATAATTAATGGACTTGACAGAAAGGGAATTTAAAATATGGATGATAAAGACAATAAAAGGAATGGACAAGAAAATGGAAAGACAGGACCAAAAGTCGTACAAGAGATTTGTAGAATATATAAAGGATATGGTGTAGCTTAAGGAAATGAAGGAGACAATCAGGGGATGTAAAATTTATGGGAAGCTGAAAAGAGTGTCATTCAGTTTATAACAGCTGAAAAATTCTGGGAGGCTGAGGGAAGTTACTTCAATAAACAGTCGTGGTTCCTTGTATAGTTTCTAGATCTGTGCCAACTTTCAAACCCAGAACTCAGTAATAAAAGAGGTGGCTGTGTCACTAAAAGAAAGTATTCTGCCATGATTCTCCCTTTTCCTTCTACAGAGACCTCTGGCCGTTTATTTGGGTAACTGCACACTGGAGAAAGGGAATATTTACCAGTGTTTTCCAACATTTTTTATCTCATGGCACACTTTAAACTATAGTTAAACTTCTATGGCATACTTAAATTATGCTGATCAAAAAATAAAATAAAAAGAATTTACTTACTGTACTTTGAACTTCTTTCAAAAATGATTTCATAAGTGATCTTGCAATTTTTTCACAGGGACGTCACTCTGAAGGCACAGTGAAGCAGTTGGTGGCAGGGGTCCTCAAACTGCGGCCCACGGGCCACATGAGGCAGTGTGATTGTATTTGTTCCCGTTTTGTTTTTTTACTTCAAAATAAGATATGTGCAGTGTGCATAGGAATTTGTTCATAGTTTTTTTGTTTGTTTGTTTGTTTGTTTTTTTAACTATAGTCCGGCCCTTCAATGGTCTGAGGGACAGTGAATTGGCCCCCTGTTTAAAAAGTTTGAGGATGCCTGGAAGGTGACTGACTCTCCACAGCCATGGAAGGAGCTAACAGCTGAAGACTGTTGACCAAACTCCTCACAGCTGGGCAGCATGTCCTTCCTTGAGGGGGATTCAAGTAATATAGGTCTATGTCTACTACAGAGTTAGAAGATGAAAGTGTGAGTCCTCTTGTCACTTACCTGCTATGTGACATTGGACAAATTGCTCCACATTGTTAAATCCCAGTTTTTGCATTTTGAAATGGGAATACTTTCCTCATGGGACAGTTATGAGAAGACTAAATGAAGCAATGCATACATGGTAGTATTTTATAAACTATAAGGTGCCGGGAGCCAATACTTAAGAGCAAGCTCACCTTGGAAACTTATCACTTAAGTCAAGTGCTTGGAAGGTTACTGCCCTAGGCGAAATGAACATCCTGACCATTGGATTACCACACCTGCTCCTGGAATTCCCCACCCTCT
>CAUYPK010129772.1:0-22231 GCA_963574355.1 Loris lydekkerianus | reverse complement strand
ATATCTGGAAAGTTCTCCTTCATAATCTCATGAAGAAGAGACTCTGTGCCTTGTGAACACACTTCGTCACTTTTGGGGATCCCTATAAGATGAATATTGGTTTTCTTTGAATCCTCCCAGAGCTCTCTGAGAGAGTGGTCTGTTTTTTCTCTCCATTTCTCTTCTTCTTTGAGGGTTTGGGAGTGTTTGAAAGCTTTGTCTTCAGTGTCAGAAATTCTTCTGCTTGCTCCATTCTGTTACTGAGGGATTCTACTGTGCTTCTCAGATCTTTGAGGGATGCAACTTCTTGTCTCAATGTGTCAAAATCTTTGGTCATTTGGTCTTTGAATTTGTTGAATTCTTGATTTATCTTTTGGGTTACTGCTTGGAGTTCTAATTCGATCTTATTTGCTATCCAGATTCTGAATTCGATGTCCGACATCTCAGCTATTTGTTTGTGCATGGAATCTTGTGCTGTGTCTGCCCCATTGATCCTTGGGAGAGTTGATCTACTCTGATTATTCATATTACCAGAGTTTTTCTGTTGATTTCACCTCATGATTGTTTTTCACCATTGGCTCTGGTCGTCCTCTGAGTTGGGGAGGTGTCTCTCCAAGATTAGACCCCAGCAGGATCACTCTATTGTTGCTCAATATTTGTAGGGAGTGACCCTGTGAGGTTCCTCTGGGGCTGCTCCAGCTAGGGAGTTCTGGTTGTGGAAGCAGCTCCGGTGTGTGACACACCTGGATCCAGCAACAGGGCTAGGGGTGGTGCGCATGGTTCTGAGAGTGCCTGCTGCCCAGTGACTTTGGCACAGAGAGCCCAAGGCTCCAGCAGTCTCTAGCCAGGAGATGGGCTCTGTGCAGAGGCAGGGAGGGCTCTGGAGGGCACATGGCTACCCGAGTCCCTGGTCAGACGAGCGGGGTAGTGTGGAGGTAAGGACACAGGAGGGAGGACGCAGGGTTGTGTGGCTTCTGCAGTTTCTGGTCAGGGCATTTGGAGGCCCAGTGGGTACGGGTCACGGGTCGGGGGTCATGGCACAGCTCTTATGTAGGTCAGGGTGGCGCCAAGCCCAGGAGTTTGAGGTTGCTATGAGCTGTGATGTCACGGCACTCTACCCAGGGAAACAGCCCGAGGCTCCAGTGTGCCAAAACCAGCTCACTCTTCCCTTAAGGATTAAGGCTGTAAGGCAGCTCAGTCCCCACCTTTAGGCTGCTCAGTCACTAGGTTACTAGGTCCTGCCTGATCCTTGCTCTGGGACCCTGAGGGTGGAGCTTGCCTAGGCAGTTCTCTCACAATGGCTTCCTGCACCCAGCTCAGTGGCTCAGTCTGGGGTCCCAGACAATGCCCAAAGTTCTCCACACTCCTGCTCAGGCTCTCCCCAAGGCAGTTCAACTGAGTGCCAAGTCCAAAAACACCAAAACAGTTCACAGGTAAGGCCTTTCCAGTTTGCATTCTCACTGCTCCTTGTACTTACGGTTGCCGGCGGGATTAGGTCGATCAAATACATGCAACCACTTGCCAGTTTTCCACTGTTTTTGTCCTCCTCTTGGGGTCCAGAAGTCCCTTGCTGACTCCCTGTATCCTCAAAGGGATGAGTATAGGCAGATCCCACCAGCCAGAGATGCCTGGCGTCTTATCTCCCCAGACTCACCGTGCCCAGTTGCAGGGTGGCTGTTACTCCCCCACCATCTTTAATCCATCTCCTTCTTTTTCTTTTTAAACTAAGCACTATTTATGTATTAAGGAGATTGGTTTGACTCTTTGTGATGTGAGATGAAAATATTTTCTTTTGTTTTTATTCTTTTCACTGCGTTTTTTTTTTCTATAAAGATTATTATGATGTTGAACTTATCTATTTTTTATTTTACTGCCCTTATGAATTTTGAGTCATAATGGGCCCTCCTCACTCCCGTTTGTAAAGGAATTCACCCATGTTTGCTTTTAGTCCTTGCTTCATTTCTTCACATTCTGATCTGATACATCTGTTATTTAATCTGGTGTATGGTGTGAGGATTCAAATTCATCTTTTTCCAAGTGACCATCCAATTGTCCCATTGCTTCTTATTAAAGAGTCCATCTTGCTTCACTGGCTTACGATGTCACCTTCCTATATCAAAGTTCCATATGTTTTAAGGCCTCTTTTTAGACTTTCTATGATGTTCTTTCTGTTAGTCTGTCTCTTCCTGCACCAGTACAACACTCTTCATTACACAGACTTTATACCAGTATATGAGGTCTGGCAATTAAGTTCTAGGATGAGATTGTGAACTTACTTGTCTAACCTCAGATGATGACAGCTCTGATAGCCATTCCAGAAGAAGAGTTCCAAAATGGCCTTGAAGCGTGGACTAGGCGCTGACATTGGTGCACAGCTTCCCAAGGGGAGTGCCTAGAAGGTATGTAGCACTTTTCTAGGATGAGTTCATAAATTTAATTGTCCAATGCATATGTATTACCTATTTCAAAAATCAATTACTTAATTCTTTTAAAAAGATATCACATAACGTATGGTTCCCACACTGCCAATAAAATAAAAAGGAATATCAAGCCTGCTTTCCAGAGCGTTATATAGCATAATATAAACATACTATTCATGCAGGGTAAAGCTTGCCAGCAGTTTTTCACCTTTGCTAGGCACTGCTCTAAAGATTGTATGATAATTGGTTCATCTAATGCACACACAAACTCTGTGAAAGAGGTACCATAGTGATGTATTATAGAAGAGGAAACCAAGGCATGAGAGAGGTGAAGAAATATGCTTGGTGTATGGGCCTAGTGTGGGACGGGCCGAGATTATAATAGAATTTAGTTTGACGTCCAAACCCCACTATGAACCACTTCACTGGCTATACGGGAAGAAATCAGGAGATGGATGACATGAACCAGAAAGTTTGCAAAGTTAACCAGAGCAAACTTCTTGAACATGTCAATCCTCAATCTATGAGTGACAGAGAGAGCTGGTGCTGAAAGGTGTCCAGGTAAGGCAATGATGCCACGCAGAGAACAGGGAAACCTACGGAGAGGACCACAGAGGAGGGCCAGAGTCAGGTCCAAGGCACTCGCTGGCAGAGAGAGCATGCACTGCATACCCAAGGCGGGGCAGCTGGCAGCTGCAGTCACAAGTCTGCCTTGGACGCAGACTTGTGACTGCGTGATTGTGATTGATGGGACCCGGTGGCTGGCAGCATGGAGCAATGTGATCAGAGCAGGGGAGAATACTTCAAACAGGACAGGAGGAGCCAGATTCCAAGGGAAAGAAGGGTATAAAGATGCAGGAGTGGCACAGAGCCTTGCCAGGGGATTTGGGGATAGGAATTAAAAGCAATGTCTGAACAGTGCCACAGGCAAGAAGCAGATAGATTTGTCTACAGCTATTGGTGGGGCACAGAAGGGAAAGATCAGAGGTCACTGTGAGGTTACCAAGGGGATGAAATGGGAACAAGGGTCGCTGTGATAACAGTGAATCTGGAAGAAAGGTGACTAGTTTGGGGAATTAAGATTTAAGCCATAACTTTTCATTTGAAGGATAACAGTGAATTTTCATTTGAAGCGGTGGTTTTTTATACCTTAGAATTGCCTGAGGAGCTTTTAAAAAGAAAATGGTCTACATAATTTATTGGAAGATATGAGCCCAAATGGAAGAAAATACCTCACAGTAACTATAGGATAAAATACTTAAGAATAAAATTAACAGGATCTGTGCAAAGCCTTAAAGCTTCAAGACACAGGGTAGATGTTCCTTCCAATTGGATAAGATACTTCACCATCATAATGATGTCAATTACCCCCAAGTTAATATATAAATTTCATGTAATCCCCACAAAATACTATTTTTTTTTTCTTTTGGCTCTAGGAAGGTGATTCTAAATTTCATGCATGTATGGTAAAGAATATCTTGCAAAAAGAAAAGCCTTAGGACATTCTGCTGAATATTAAAACATATGAGGCTCGACAATTAAGTTTGTGGACTCAACACTGTGCACTTACGTTGTCAGCACCGCACAAACAGCTGTGTAAGGTTTCACAGCCTTAGTAGATCAGTGTCTCACAGCTACGTCTGGGCCAACGTGTGGTGTGTCTTCTTGAATGGCACTCATTATTGCTGTTGTGTGTTTTTGCATGCTGTCATGAGAATGTTGGAGCTTGAACTAGAGCAATGAACAAATGTTCATAAATTTCTTGTTAACCCTGGCAAGAGTGGAAGTGAAATCAGGGAAATGTTAGCCCACATTTATGCGGATAATGCCATGAAGTAAAATTCAGTGTACAAAAGGGTTAAATGTTTCTCTAAGGGGAGAGAAACCATCACTGACTAAGAGAGGTCAGGGCAGCCAGTAAACCTTGTAAAAGTGTGCTAAATCATGCATCAAGATCATCGGCTGTGAGAAGCACAGCAGACCAAGTTAAACATTGATAGAGAAACAGGAAACTAAGAGTTTCCTGAAAATCTTGGCCAGCAGCTCACGGCTCTTATATCACAACAAGACACCAGCTCACACACTGTCTGTGGTGGAGTTTTTAACCAGTAAACAAATAACTGTATTGGAACACCTTCCCTACTCACCTAATCTGGCCCCCAGTGACTTTTTTCTTTACTCAAAGATAAAGGAAATAGTAAAAGGAAAACATTTTGATGACATTCAGGACGTCAAGGATAATATGATTACAACTTTGATGGCTACTCCAGAAAAAGAGCCTCACAATTGCTTTGCAAGGTGCACTAGGCTCTGGTGTTGGTGCATAGGTTCCCTAGGGCAGTACTGTGAAGGTGACTATAGCAATATTCAGCAATAAGGGATGTAGCACTTTTTCCAGGATGAGTTTGTGAACTTAGTTGTTAGACCTTGGACAACAGCTCTGCTGGCCATTCCAGAAAAAGAGTTGCAGAATTGCTTTGAAAGGTGAACGAGGTGCTGGCTCTGGTGCTTAGCCTCCCAAGGGGAGTGCCTCGAAGGTGATCATAGTGATTGTCGACAATGAGGTAGGTAGCATTTTTTTCTAGGATAAGTTTGCAAACTCAGTTGTCTGACTTTGTATACCAGGCACATAGTTCTGAAGTTACAAAAAGATAAGTGGCAAAGGTCAAAAGAAAGTCTTGAGCCTGTCCTCTGTCCCCTCGGCCACCTGGTTCTCCCAGAGGAAAGGAAGCTTCTGAGAACTCAGTAGCTGTCTGGTGCCCACTGACTTGGCTTCCCTGGACAGCAGCCCCTCAGGATCCCTGTGTTCCCTCAGGCCTGAGTCCTGCCATCCCTCCTCTAGAACTCTGTCCTGCCACCCGGGCTGCTCAAACTACTCTTCTTACTTGTCCAGACCCCACCCTACCACCTCATCACAATGCACCCTGGTCTTCCCTCCCTGGGGCCCTTTGCCCACCATGTCCAGCTGGGATTTCTATCTCCTTCAGAAATGCTGAAGGCATGCATGCCAGCTTGGTCCGCGCGTCACTTTTGATCTTGTACCACACCGTTTATTGGGGCAAATGTTCCATCCTCTTCTCACCCTTAGAGACGGCCACCTCCTCAGAGGCAGACGCTGAACCTTCTGCATCCGTATCTCCCTGGGGATGTTGTTCAATAATGTTTATGTTATTAAAATATTAATAAGATGGGAAGAATGTTCTAGACAAAAAGAAACTAAAGAGACAGAACTGCAATTATAATGACTAAAACTAGATTCAATCCTGATGGGGGAGCTGGAGAAAACTCAGCTATCCAGTTGTTATCTCTATTTCAATTAGAGATTTTACTTTTATTTTTTTATTTTATTTTACTTTTTTGTGGAGACAGAGTCTCACTTTGTTGCCCTTGATAGTGTGTAGTGGCATCACAGCTCACAACAACCTCAAACTTCTGGGCTTAAGTGATTCTCTTGTCTCTGCCTCCTGAGTAGCTGGAACCATAGGCACCTGCCACAATGTCGAGCTATTTTTGTCGCTTTGGCTCAGGCTGGTCTCAAACCTGTGAACTCAGGCAATCCACCTGCCTTATAGGCGTGAGCCACTGTGCCCAGCAAATTAGAGAAATTTAACCGTGGACTACTCAAGAGATGATATAAAATCATTGTTAATTTTATTAGGCGAGAAAATGGCATTGTGCAGATTGCCCTTATTCTTAGAAGTTACACACTAAAGTATTCAAGGGCAAAGAAGCACGATGGTCGAGTACTGACTCTCAATTGGGACAACAAAATAAGACACAGGAGGCCGAGAGAGACATGGCAAAGTGCAATGTGCAAACAGTTGCTGCACTTGGATGTCGGTATTCGCTTATTACACTTCCTGCTTATCTGTACATTTGAAATGTATCCTAATAGAAAGTGTGTTCAGTTGAAAAACTAAAAAGAGAGTTGCAGCCCCTCTCTGCTTGAATTTCTTCCTGGGACTCTGGGCATTGGCCCAGGACTCCCACCCTTCACTTCAGGGCCAGAGAGCAGTCTTCCAGAATAAGCCAGTTCCTCATTTCCAGCAACATCTAATCCCCTTCACAGTGGGACATGGAGACAGCACTTGACCCGAGAGTCATGTGCTCTCCAAGACTGACTTCATGCTCTGGCAGACAGTGGTCCTGGGAAGCTGCCTCATGACTGGGAGCCCCAACCCTTGAGACTGGACTTCAAATAGATGGGAAGAAAGGGGCGAGTGTCGCAGAGGGGTGCAGCTGCTTGGGCAGCGGCCTCTTAAGCTGGTTTGCATTCCTGAGACGCAATACATATTTTTTCCAGCTCATCAAGAGAGAAATGCAGCTCCCTGCCCTGGCTTTGGGATTAGCTCTGGTTGTGTGATGGCTGAAAGAACAAGGGTTCCTTCTGTTCCCCAAAGCTGGCTAATAATATACCAATAAGTCATCTGTCCCCTGTTCATCAGAGGAGGAATTCCACAGCAAGAGAATATCTGTCTGGCCCCTTAAAGCAGCAGGAAGTTCTTTTCTTTAAGATTTCTCTCTTTGGATGGAATCCTTTTTAAGAAAACATTATAAGGGTCTCCCCTACCATGTCTCAATAAGTGAGGTGTTCAATATAGTCTGCTCAAGGCGATCACTAATAAAACCAGCTATGCTGTGCTGTACCTTCAGGTGGAGAAGAGAGCTCACATCTACCAAACGGAACAAACGCGGCGGCACTTGTGGCTCAGTGGGTAGGGCGCCGGCCCCATATACCGAGGGTGGCGGGTTAAAACCTGGCCCCGGCCAGCTAAAACAGCAGTGGCAACTGTAACAAAAAATAGCCAGGCATTGTGACGGGCACCTGTAGTCCCAGCTACTTGGGAGGCTGAGGCAAGACAATCGTTTATGCCCAAGAGTTGGAGGTTGCTGTGAGCTATTATGCCATGGCACTCTACCCAGGGCAACATAGTGACACTCTGTCTCAAAAAACAAAACAAAACAAATTGAACAAACGCAGCACTAGGATGGCATGCCTCTTGTCTTAATGTCCTGCTGGGTACACATACCCAGTCTGTGAGGCTGGCGTGGAAAACCCATTCTACAGATGAGAAAACGGAGGCTCAGAGCAACACACCACTGGCCGTCACAGGGGAGCATGGGTGGCCAGGAGGGATTCGCACCCAGGCCTGGTGGCTCTAAGGCTCCGTGCCCTTCTTGTTGCAACCTGCAGCTGCAGGGGTTAAATGTTCTCCCCTGTCCTAAAGCTCATGTTCCAAATGGCCAGATATTTTGATTCACGACATCTGGATTTTAAGCTGCTGCCTTTGGAGGTGTCGCTGCTCACTCCCGTGGGGTTTCTTCTGAGACTGTTTCCACCCCTGACCCTGACCCTGTTCCTAGGGCCTCCGGTGAGCTTCCCGTTGCCTTCTATTTTCTCACATGCAAAAGAGGATTGTTTAGCAAAGGATCTCTCAGGTCCACTCTAGGATTCCTCCAAGTTTTCTCTCAGACTTACTTATATTTGCTTGTTGAAGATTCAGAAGTTTGAGGAAGGAAGGAAGGATCATTTTGGAAAATCCGGGGCAGGAGGCCAGCAGCAGCTCAAAAATTAACCTGTGTTTCGTTTCTGAATAGTTCCTCCCGGCAATAGCGCTGGCTGTTGAAGAGGAACAGCAAGCACCCATCCCAGCCATGGCCTGTCCTGCACACACCACCCCTGAAAAGGCATCTGGGGCCCCTGGCACTGTGCCTTGGCCCCATGTAGCCTGTGAACACCTCTGCTCCCCTTGGTGACATTTACCTGTCCCATGGCTGTCCCGAACAGGTCTGTCAGGGAGATGGCCAGCCAATGGCACAATGGCTTGGGGCAGGACCCAAGCCCCAGGAGCCTGCATGTCACCAAGCAGGCAGGACCCAGCCCCAGGAGGGGGCTTTCAGGTCACAGAGGGACACTTGGGGAGTGCTCTCCTCGTGGACAAAGAGAGGCTCCCCAGATGGGCATTCTAGGCCAAATTGGAGGAAAGGGGGCAGTGGGATGGGGCAAGCCTGTCCCTGGCAGCCATTGACCTGCTTGGCATTTGCAGAACAGACTCTTAATAAACACAATTTGCTGTGATCTTAGAAATGAGTCTATATTGTCTAGAATACAAACTAGTTGGGGAAAGCCCTCATCCTCCACTTGCTTTGAAGAGGGCCAGACACTGTGGCTGTTCCGTATGTGTACACATCCCTTCTTTCTAGGGACCTCGGGCCTGTAGCCCCCTTTACCCTCCAAACGTGTAGCCTCCAGGTCTGGGCTGGGTGTGGCTATGTTGTTTTGGTTGGGCACAGTTCTCATTAACAAGTGGAAAAAAAATTTTTTTTTTTTTGACACACAGTCTCTCTCTGTCACTCTGGGTAGAGTACAGTGGTATCATCTTAGCTCACAGCAACCTCCATCTCTTGGGCTCAAGTGATCTTTTTGTCTCAGCCTCCCAAGTAGCTGGAACTACAGGTGTCTGCCACAGTGCCCAACTGGTTTTTCTATTTCTAGTACAGACAAGGTCTTACTCTTGTTTAGGCTGGTCTCGATCCTGTGAGCTCAAGCAATTCACCTGCTTTGGCCTCCCAAAGTACTAGATTATAGGGGCGAGCCACTGTGCCTGGCTCTTAAGTGGGAAATGTTGACAGTATGTGTCTAGAATAAACCCCCATAGGCTGCCCATCCGGCCACCCTCCCAATAAGTTGGTCAGGAAAAAAAAGGGGTCAAAAAAAAAAAAAAGGTAGAATGGGAATGGGCAAAACTGTCCAACACGTCCTTATTCTTCCCCTGGAGCTTTATTTTTCCACTCCTGATTTAGAAATGACCACAGTTGTTAGACAGCCCCCCTCACTGCACAGGCCACCAGCATCCCGTCCCCCCACCCAGGCAGCAGCTGGGCTTTCCTGACTGGTGATGCATCTTAATAATGAGGCGTTCCCAAGCAGCTGTTGTTGCAAATACCAGCTGGCGGCAGAGCTCCCTGTCATTACTTTGCTTGTTGGTCCTACTAATGCTTAAGAAAGGATTAAGTTAATAATGCTACTAATGAGACAGAACTTATATAAGAAAGCAGAAGAGGAAGAAGGAGAAAATGAGGGCAGGGAGGAAAGGGAGGCTGATGAAAGGAGAGGAGGAATTATTATTATTATTGTTGTTGTTATTATTCCTGGCACAAGTTTTACAATCATACACCCCTGTCACAGCCTTGGGTTGTGACAAAAGTCTTGCTTAAAATTCCAAGAAGATTTCAACTTTTACATCCCAGTTTTATTCATTTTCTAAGCAAACCACCCAACTGAATGTCCTCTGTCCCCATGAGGTAGGAGCTCGTGCTGATTTCGAAGTGTGACACCCACCACTGCCAGGCGGTTCCATCAAGCCCAGTGAAGAAGCCCAGCCCCAAGTTCAAAGAAAGGCATCCCAAGCCCCCGACTTAATGCAGATGGAAAATGGTTACGGACCCTGCTCATTTCTATATATACCTTGCCCTTGGCAGCGATAAAAAACACGTGTGGAAGAAGCCGGTTCTCAGCTAGGGGTGTAGGTCATTCTTTTTCCAAATATAGAGAAGGAATGGGCCATGGGGGTTAGCGGAGGCCTATAAAAGCCCAGGGGAGCAGCCGCCCCTCTGTGTCTCACTTGCTCGTGGGCAGAGGTAAGTCATAGTCCTCCTCTGTTCAGTCTCTGCGGCATGGACTGCGCGCCAGCCTGGTGTGGCCCAGTGCTCTGTGCTGTGGCCTTGGGAAGGTGGTGCCTCCTTTCTCACTGAAGGGTTTCTGTAAGATTAGTCAGATGTAGGGCGAGTCTCCCTGGGCCCAGGTGTCTCCAGCTCCTCACCCTCCTCCCACTCTCCCCTGTCCTCTCCTTTGGACACCCCATGAACCTGTCCACCATGGCCTGACATTCTCCCATGGCCTCTGTGAACTATGAAGTGGCCAGAAGAGCTGATGCCTTGCCCAACCCCATCTTTCCTGCCTGGCCTGTGCCACCAGGTATAAATTAGCCCATCTCAGAGAGTTCTCCTATTGGCAGAGAGCAAGGAGACCAGCCCCTGGCCTGGTCCCTCAAGATTTTTAATGGGGTCTTGGCACCCATAGCCTAGTCGTTAGAGCGCTGGCCACATACATCGGGCTGGCAGGTTAGAACCTGGCCCAGGCCTGCTTAACAACAAGGACAACAGCAAAATAGCTGGGCGTTGTGGCAGGCACCTGTAGTCCCAGTTACTTGGGAGGCAGAGGCAAGAGAATCACTTAAGCTCAAGAGTTGGAGGTTGCTGTGAGCTGTGTTGCCACGGTACTCTACCAAGGGTGACACAGTGAGCCTCTGTCTCAAGAAAAAAAAGGATCTTTAATAGGGATTCAGTCCCTGTTATATGATTCTGAATGGAAGGCATGCAGAAAAAAGATGAGGCTGTCCAGGCTGAGAGGGACCAGAGAGGGACTAACCGGGCAGTTGAGGGCTTTTCTCTCCTTAACAGGCTACCAGTAGGTCATGCCCCACCTTCTCCTCCAGCCAGCCTCTTCACATTATTAGTCCTTCATCCTTGTTAGTTACCTTGTCAAGAGCTACTTGGGAACAGAACCATTTACTGAGGAAGGAGGTGTCACTAAGCCTTTGCACGTGTGCTTGTTGCCGCAGGTCTGCAGTCTCCCCGGCCGCTCCTGTCTTCTGCACTCTGCAGGTGGGACACTTAGGTGAGAATTTGGACCCTATCCTTTGGGTGCTGGAAGTCTCCAGGTGACCCAAGGCTACCAGTTCCTTCCTCCTCCTACTGGCTTTGTGGCACAGAGAGCCAGAGGCGCTGGGGAGAAGAGGAGAAAGGGGGGGAGAGGGGTGGGTGGATGCTTTCAGATGCTGAGGGCAGGTGCTCACTGCTATGCTTAGCCCCCGAAGGGAGCAAAGTCTGGTCCTTGTGTGCGAGGAGGTAGCCACCTTGATTCGAGATGGTTCAAAAATTCCTTAGTTATGTGCCTTTTAGTACACTCTTTTTTTTTTTTTTTTAGTACACTATTTTATTTTTCTTGAGACAGAGCTTCAAACTGTCGCCCTGGGTAGAGTGCCATGGCATCACACCTCACAGCAACCTCCAACTCTTGGGCTTAAGCGATTCTTTTGCCTCCTCCTCCCAAGTAGCTGGGACTACAGGTGCCCGCCACAACACCCGGCTATTTGTTTTTGCCATTGTTGTTTAGCTGCCCCTCGCCGGGTTTGAACCCGCCAGCCTCGGTGTATGTGGCAGGTGCCCTACCCACTGAGCTACGGGTGCCGCCCACTCTTTATTTTTAAATGGTGTTTATTTTAAATGTTCCCTCAGTGACACTTGGGTGTTATAGAAGAGGAAAAGGAGGTCCCCAAGGCCCTTCACCAATTCCAGCCTCAGATAATGGAGGAGCTTGGATGAAACAGGGACTCTTGTCCTTTGCCAAAAGTAGCCACGCAGTAAACAAGTGGCAATGTGATTTTCCCGGCTCTTAAGGCCTCTGGGCTGAGCTCCCCGGGGCAGGGGGTCAGCCTTGTTGCTGGGGCCCCACCTTTGAAGGCCCCTGCGGCTGAGGGGGGCAGGGCAGGTGCAGAGACAGGCGGGGGCCCCTGGGTCGCCTGTCTCACGGGTGGGTCTGCCTTCCAGCTGACACCATGAGTAGTGACAGTGAAATGGAAGTGTTCGGCATAGCCGCTCCTTTCCTCCGAAAGTCGGAAAAAGAGAGAATCGAGGCTCAGAACCAGCCCTTTGACGCCAAAACGTATTGCTTTGTGGTGGACTCAAAGGAAGAATATGCCAAGGGGAAAATTAAGAGTTCTCAAGACGGGAAGGTCACTGTGGAAACGGAAGACAGCAGGGTAAGGCTCCCTCTGCAGGCCGCTCCTTGTATGTGCACCTGCCCCACCCCGGCCGCTTCCAGATGCGGCTGTGGCTCTGCAGTGCCTCATATGACACGGCCTCGGGCTTCCCAGGCGTCCTCCGAGAAAGCAGAGTAAATACTGCCCTCAGGTTACAGGGTGGGAGAAGAGTCTGACTGTGTCTGATCCACCAGAAACCTGATTAGCTTCCAGGCGCCTTAGTCAATGTTCACGTCACTCTAGGGCAGAGGGGACCAGCTCCATGAGTCCCAAGAGTGCAGAGCTCCGAGTCTGACACTAGGGGAGCTCTTCCAGAGCACTGTCCTTTGGTGTCCTAGGTTCCCCCCTAGTTCTAGAAATGACCATCTAACTGAGGAAGTAAGGAAAACGTGTCAGGGACCCTAGTGGACCACAAGCTCAGATAGCAGCCTCCCTATATCAGGAAGGCAGTGAGCGTTGGAGCCCACTACAGTCTGGCCCAAGCCATTGGGGGATGCTGGGAGGAACTCTGGACTTTATTACTTTCTGGAGTCTAGACCAGAAGACTCTGGAAATGTCCCAAGAAAAGCCACACGTACACTCCCCCCGCCCAAAAAAAAGGGAAGAAAGAACAAAAGTGATTAAAAATAAGAGAGGAAAAAGGAAACCCAAAAGATAAAGTAAAGGAAATAGTGTCCTGGTGCTGGGCATGAAGGGAAAAGGCATTAAGGACTGCTCACACTGCTACCGAGCATTAAAGCTCCCAGAAGGTGGCTCTGTGCATATTTCAAATAAAGGAGCTGAGGCTTATAAAGCAGCAGGCAAGGCTAAGGCTGAACATAGTGAATGGTCATCCAAGACTGTCCGATTGCCTGGGACTGTTAGAAGGCAGGCTTCTCACTCACATTGCCCAGAGATAGGACCAGGAAAATGGAGTGTTTTCAGAGGCGGGAAGAAGGCAGAGCAGAGGAAAGAAAGACAAGGTCCTCAGCCCCGGAAGCCTGGGGTGTGGGGCTTGGCCTCTCCTTGATAGTGAAGTGCAGACACTTACCAGTGCTTGGAGCCCCTGCTTTGCCTCTGGGTGCCTCTCACCTGGCTTGTAATACTCTGTCCCCAGAAAGGGCAGGGAGGCATGTGGTGGGGCAGGGCTCAGGGTCATGAGCATGCTCAGGGTAGGGGATGAAGGGAGCAAGATGTGGGGCCGGGGGTGTCCAGGCCACTTTCAGAAAGCTCAGAATGTAGGCTTACTCTGTGGGCACCAGCCTGGCCGTCCATGCCACCAGCTTCCTTCTCCTCCCCCCCACCCCAGGGCTGGCTCCTGGATGTTTCCTGTCCTCTGAGTAGACAGGAAAGAGCCCTTCGGAGGCAGGAACTGGATTTGTAACTGTAACTGTAGCGTTACTGAGCTAGCTCCAGTCCCCTGCCATTGTCATCTGTACGCTCTCACTGTGCTCTTTTTCTGTCATCTCTGTCATCCTTCCTCCCTCCCTTCCCTCTGGCCCACTGGAGAGGGAAAAAAAGCCCTGAGTAACAGAAACAGCCACTACCACAAGCCACCCCGTAACCTTCCTTACCTCGCGTCAGCTGGGCTTTCTCTAGCATCTGTTCTCATGGCTCGAGGGTCTCCGTGGGAGTAGATAGCCACAGCACTCTCCATGACTTCCCTTTCAGACCCTGGTGGTCAAGCCAGAGGATGTGTATGCGATGAACCCCCCCAAGTTTGACAGGATTGAGGACATGGCCATGCTGACCCACCTCAACGAGCCGGCTGTGCTGTACAACCTCAAGGACCGCTACACGTCCTGGATGATCTATGTCAGTGAGGCTCTGCGGTGCTCCTCGGGGACAGCTGGCGTGGGGCTGGGAGGGAGGTGAAGAAGTGTGTCTGGGTGCTGGGATTTACAGAGATTCGTGCCTGATTCATTGAACAAAACAGGGGAAATGGGGGAAAAGAAAAAAAAGGGAAACAGAAAGAAAAAAGATGAGTAAGCAAGAGATGAGTAGAGTAGAAAGAAGAGGTGCAGCTAGAAGGAGGGCGGGGTGGAGGCAGGAAAGATGGGGCCAGGCTGCATCTCGGCACTGGACTCATCAGCTGTCGGAGGCTCCGCTGCTCCCCTCTTTGAGTCTCAGTTGCCCCATCTATAGAAATCGTGTCTTCCCTCCAACGGTATCATAAAGACCCATGAGATAATAATAAAGGCTAAAGTTTTCATATCATACACACACATGTGCACATATTTACACGTATACCTTTTCATCCCATAGACCTACTCGGGCCTCTTCTGTGTCACTGTCAACCCCTACAAGTGGCTGCCGGTGTACAACCCCGAGGTGGTGAATGGCTACCGGGGCAAAAAGCGCCAGGAGGCCCCGCCCCACATCTTCTCCATCTCTGACAACGCCTATCAGTTCATGCTGACTGGTATGTTTCCAGGAGGAAGGCCGTGGAGGGGGAGTGCTGCAGGCACTGCTGCAGTCGGCGCAGCTGCCCCTTGGCCGCTGGGCCTGGCACTGTGTGGTGTCCAGCACAGGGAGAGGAGGGGGAAGACCTCACAGGCCCTGGTGACAAGTTTGAGGTTAATGCAAATGTTGGCTAAAAACAACAGAACTGAACTTTTCATGGGTCAAAAAAAATAAGGGTTGATAATTTCTTATGATTCAACCCAACAGGGTAAGAAGCCACAGGATGGTTTTAATCAGGGGCTTAGCGTCTCTGGGTCTTCTTAAGAAGGAGGCTCTCAATGTGGGTCCGAGAGTCAAAGTCTCAGACAGCAGGAATAAGCTTTAGTGACCTTTAGCACAAAATGGTGATTATAATTAGAAATAATACATCGTATACTTCAAAGTTGCTAACATAGTAGATTTTAAATGTTTTCATCACAAAAAATGATAAGTATGTGAGGTGATGGCTTTGTTAATTAGCTTTTCCAATCCAATGTTACTGCCACCCACATACTCCTCAGCTATTATTTATTTTGGGTGGGAAATAGTTTGATGGATTACTTGCAATTATCCTGCAGTTTTAAAAGAGAAAAACATAAATATGAACTCACCTGATAATTTTATTAGCTATTTTAGGTTACATAAAATAAAGTATTTTTATTTTGTTTATAATGTTTTTGAGTGTGATACTTTTTTTTTTTTGAGATGGAGTTTCACTTTGTCACCTTTGGTAGAGGCATCATAGCTCACAGCAACCTCAAACTCTTGGGCTCAGTGGATTCCTCTTGCCTCAGCCTCCTGAGTAGCTGGAACTATAGGCTCCTTCCACAATGCCTGGCTGTTTTTAGAGACAGGGTCTCACTCTTTTTTTTTTTTTTTTTTTTTGAGACAGAGTGTCACTATGTCACCCTCAGTAGAGCACCATAGTGTCACAGCTCACAGTAACCTCAAACTCTTAGGCTCAAGCAAGTCTGCCTCAGCCTCCCACGTAGCTGGGACTACAGGCACCTGCCACAACGCCTGACTGTTTCCTTTGTTGCAGTTGTCATTGTCACTTAGCTGGCCCAGGCCGGGTCCAAACCCACCAGCCTCGGTGCATGTGGCCAGCGCTGTAACCACTGTGCTACAGGCGCTGAGCCCAGGGTCTCACTCTTCCCTCAAAGTTCTAAGCTCAAGAAATCCACCCACTCAGGCTCCCAGAGTGCCAGGATTACAAGTGTGAGCCACTGCGCCTGGCCTGAGTGTGATACTTCTTGATACAATCTCCAGGATGAAGTCTAAGCTTCCTCTTGCTTGTCTCACAGTAGAGTATGGTTTCTGTCCTCCACCTTTCTCATTTCTTCTGCGGCAAAGCATACAATTCCACATTGATTATTTTTCTCATTTTACATTATAAAATGCATCTTCCCATTTAGCCTTTCTTCCTGTCGGAGATGATGGTCTTCCCCTCTTTCTTGAATTTCTGTTCCTCACATTGTTCACAGCTGAGTGATGAGGTTTCTCCTGTAAAAAAGGTGTGCCCGCACTTTTTCTCCATGCTCCACCTTATCTAATGAGTAAAAGACATAGCTGTTCACAACTCCAATTTCTCTCAGCCAGAAGGATAATTTTTCACTATTTGTAAGACCTTGTAAATCGGCAACATCTACAGTCCACTCTTCCCAGAAACTTTGTCTATTCTAAAATGACCATTGGTTTTTCCAATCAAACAGGCTGTTTCTGTCTAAACCAGTGATCAACTGAATTTGAGGGAGAAAGAATGCACTCAGCATTGTCACTGACTTCTTGTCATGGGATGAGAGGCACATCATTTTTCATATTACACTGATAGGCACATAATTTGTATTCCTGAAGTATCACTCGGAAAATCCTTCCTAGAAGCCATAACTGTTCTTGTTATATGTGTTTTCATTGTATGCAATTTCTGAGCAAGTCAAGGGCTTGTGTAGAGTGCATCAAAAAACATGTCGGACGTCTTCCAACCACAGAACATAGCAGGAAAATCATTATGTTGGACGAGGTCCAGCATAGGATCTGAAAGAGTTTTAATCATTCTACTAAACAAACATATATTGAAACACCATTTATATAAATGTACAGAATTATTACTTGTAAATTAAAAACAAAACTTTAGAGTTATAAAGAAGGAGGCTCTTCAAACTCCCACTTAGGGCTAAAGAAAGCAATTAAAGGGGGGAGGAATTGTGTCATTTAATGCTGACTGCTTGAGAAATGGATGGGGTAGAATTTGGAAGCTGTTTTTGTGTTTCCATCAACTCTATTTCATTTTTCCCTTTGACAGATCGTGAAAACCAGTCTATTCTGATCACGTAAGTATCCAAGGCATAGAATGGTTTCATAGCTGTGACAGAAGGTGCCACTTGCCCTATTCTGTTAATAAGCAAGCATTTGGAGGAAAGTCTATGATGAAAAGATTGATTTGGAGATGGGCAAGGAGGTGTACGGAGAAGGGCTCAGTACGAGGGAGTTACACATCCTTAGGTCAGCTAAGCCCGTGGTTCTGGGGTCTTCACTGGGGTCTTGGTCTCCTCCACTGGTGTCCTACACTTGTTTGGTAGGCATGTGTGAGACGTGGCTCAGACTACGTCCACGCCTGTGTCTACTAACACAACTCATTTCTTTTTTTTCTCTCTTTTGATCACTCCAAATAGTGGAGAATCCGGGGCAGGAAAGACTGTGAACACCAAACGGGTCATCCAGTACTTTGCAACAATTGCAGCTACTGGAGATCTTGCCAAGAAGAAAGACTCCAAAATGAAGGTATGGCAGGGAGAGAAAGCTGAACTGTGCTTCCACTTCTAACCCTTGTCTTAACCTCAGAATAAGGAGGCCAAATGTTATCACATTTCCCACACTTCAAGGACAAGAGAGTAGGATAGGATTTAAAATCTTGCCGGGCAGCTGGCCATCCTTGACAACAGTGTGGAGTTGACCCTACAGGACCAGATCCTGTGATTTCTTAGAAGACAAAGCTCTAACTCTAAGGCTTAATTAAGTAAGGAAGGTCAATTTGTGGGTGACTCAAAGAGCTTGTTCCTTGGTGGCAGAATTCCAATGCAAGAGAACCATAGCATATACTTCCCTTTGAAGCACATCATTACGGTGGTATGAAATGAACACAGATGACCCATCTAAGTGGAGAATCAAGGAGTTGCAGGCTAAATGTTAAGGGGGGAGACCAGTCTTAGACAAATGTAACAAAACGGCAAACGTGTTCTGAGTAAGATGCGCTGCTGCTCTGGTTGGTCCAAAAGTTGGAAAGTCAGGGTGGAGCCTGGGCAGGCAGGACTCACAAGGTGGGTGAGAACTTTTTTTTTGCTATCATTTTGTGGCTTAAAGAAGTTTTTTTTTACCTTCCCCCCTCACTTTCTTGCATCAGGGGACTCTGGAAGACCAAATAATCAGCGCTAACCCGCTGCTGGAGGCCTTCGGGAACGCCAAGACCGTGAGGAATGACAACTCCTCCCGCTTTGTGAGTCTGACCTTGGTTAAGACGGGATTTTCTTTGCAGTCCACAAGACTGGCAAGATGTCCATCCTCAGGGAGCGTAGAGACCAGCGGGGACAGACAATGAAAAGACAAAACAACTCAACAGCACGATTCCAGACAATGATACAGCCATGTGAAGTTCAATACACAGGGCACGTGAGAGCGTGACAGGGCCCGGGCCTCCAAGAGATGGGATGGCAGGGAAGGCCTCTCTGGGGGGCTGAGCCAAGATCTGCCAGGGAGAAAGACCCATATTTGAAAAGACAGAGGGGAGAAGCGGAAAGGGGGAGAACAACTGTGCAGTCCTGAGTGGGGGAAGGGCCTGGTGTAATCACGGGACCTAGAGAGGGTCCATGTGGCCAGGGACAAGTCCCATGAGGTGAGTTGGAAGATGCTGTGGAGGAGCCTGTAGGCCATGAGAAGGAGTTTGGATATTATTCCAAGTGGAACAGGAAGCTGAAGGATTCTGTAAGCAGGGAAGTGATATGGTTTGATTTACATCCTGAAAAAAATCACTCTAGCTGCTTTGTTGGCTAGATACAGGGGGAGGGAAGAGCATAGAATAAAAAGGATGGGGGGCAAAGGAGAAATACTCTACTGAAAGAAGAAGGGAGAGGGAGGCCATATTTAGTTAAAAATTATAAAGGGAAAAATCTCCTATTCACATTACCAGGAGACAGTAGGAACAATCAGAGCCATGGCAAAATCTGGTCTCCCTTTCCCCCCACACAGGGCAAGTTCATCCGAATCCATTTTGGAACCACTGGGAAGCTGGCCTCTGCAGATATTGAAACTTGTATGTATAATCACAGAGATCTGACGATGTCTTGGAGTGATGGGGAACAGTCTGGAAGAGCATCCTGTATTTATTTATTTGTGTTCCAGATCTGCTAGAAAAATCAAGAGTCACCTTCCAGCTGAAGGCTGAGAGGAGCTATCACATCTTCTACCAGATTCTTTCAAACAAGAAGCCTGAGCTCATAGGTGAGAACGAACTTTTAGTCATGTTGGCCCTTAGATCACCAGACTGAGGAGAATTGTATCCTTGCATAGGTGACTCTATAGCTAGTGAAGGAAGTTTATTTTAGAAATGAAATGCAACCTGGGTGCAGTGGCACACGGCTATAATCCCAGTTGTTTGGGTGTGCTGTGGGCAGAGTATCAAATGAGCCCGGATGTTGGAGGCTGCACTCCAGCATGCGTGATAAACTCTATTTCTAAAAAATATAATAATAATAAATAGGAAATAAAATACATTTAAACATAAATAATTTTTTTAAAAAAGAGACAGTAGGTGTCTACTTAGGCTATGACATGCCAATTTGAAATACCTAATCAAATGGATGGTACGGATTAAACCGCTACCGACTTCAGCGCTGCTTTGTAAGGCTCAACAGGAGCATTTAATTGTCCTTTGGCGCCCCCTCGTGCCTTGGCACAGAAACCAACATATCTCCAGACGCTGTGAGGGGGAGGCACACTCAGACCGACAGTCTACCATGTCCTGACAGGGGCCTCCGTGCAGTTGTCTTTTCTCTTTGGCTGTGTCTGCTCAAGCTTCAGGTCTCCAACCTGGAGACAGGCTGCTTCTTTTCAACAGCTTGTACTTACCGGTGTGGGTTCCTGTCAAGACCCGCACTCTGCAGGTTTTCCTGTTAACTTTTCCCAGCCGATATTGACATATGCCATTCACATGGAAAGCAAGAGAATTAAAATATTCTTTCTAGGGTTCTTAATTCTCCATTGCACTGGGGACTGCAAAGTCTTGCTTGGACTGTATTTTCAGGGACAGCCTGAGTATCAAAAAGCTGTTTAAAAGAGATTTCTAGGGCGGCGCCTGTGGCTCAAAGGAGTAGGGCGCCAGCCCCATATGCTGGAGGTGGCAGGTTCAAACCCAGCCCCGGCCAAAAACTACAAAAAAAAAAAAAAAAAAAAAAAAGATTTCTAACTCTAAATTCTATTTGGGTTCCAGAAGTCAAAGTCCCAGCCCAGGATGTGGGAGCTCATCCCACTGGGTGATGTCCTCTCTGCACCTGTGTGACCTCCCACTGCCTGTCATTTCAGAGCTGCTGCTTATCACGACCAACCCTTACGACTACCCGTTCATCAGCCAGGGTGAGATCCTAGTGGCCAGCATAGACGATGCTGAGGAGCTGTTGGCTACGGATGTAGGTGGCACCACCGAAAGGCGTGGGTGTTCCTCCCCCATCCCTGGGGCCAACTGCCTGACCAGCTGTTATTTCAATGCCAGAGCGCCATTGACATCCTGGGCTTCACCCCAGAGGAGAAATCTGGGCTGTACAAGCTGACGGGAGCCGTGATGCATTATGGGAACATGAAGTTCAAGCAGAAGCAGCGAGAGGAGCAGGCAGAGCCAGACGGCACCGAAGGTACAAACTCCACAGAGGACCGCCAGCCAGAGCAGGGCGGTTGCTCACCTGAGACCATTTTGGTCCTTTTCTGAAAATGACTGATCTTTCTTCCACCTGGAGAGGTGGCTGTGTGTTTCTGGGGTCTCCGAAGCCTATAGGCACTGTAGCCACTCATTTTTGCTGAATCACTGAATTACTAGTTTTGGGTGATGGGGAAGTGACCAGGGCTTTCTAGAGCCCAGCCTCCTCGTGAAGTCAATCATACTCTCTGAGTGACTTAGCTTCCCATGGGCCCCATATAAACAGTTCATGAATATGGAATGTACCACATACCAAGGCGAACTTGGCCAAGCTCTGAAACATCTGGATGACCTTCATAGTGGCTCTTTTACTTTCCATAGCATCTTTTTCTTTTTCTTGCTAGTGGCTGACAAAACAGCTTACCTGATGGGCCTGAACTCTTCAGATCTCCTGAAAGCCTTGTGCTTCCCTAGAGTGAAAGTTGGGAATGAGTATGTTACCAAAGGCCAAACTGTGGATCAGGTAACTGCCTTAAGGCCAGGAAGGAAAGCAGGCTGAAGGCTGCTGCCCTTATGCTCAGAGCTGATCTTTCCCCTAAAGGTTCACCATGCCGTGAATGCCCTTTCCAAGTCAGTGTATGAAAAGTTGTTCTTGTGGATGGTCACACGCATTAACCAGCAACTGGACACCAAGCTACCAAGGCAACACTTCATCGGTGTTCTGGACATTGCAGGCTTCGAGATCTTTGAGGTTTGGGTTACTTATGTTCCTATATTCATATGGCTTTGTACAGAAGGGTTAGTGTGCATATTCCTAAAGGGAACGACACCAAGGTGGCCATCTTGGAGTTTCTTAAAAGAAACCAGATGGAGAGTGGATCAGGTAGAGGAGAAGTCGGGAGAGTTTGTATTATTTTAGGAGTGAGGAAGACTGCCCTCAAGCAGAATTTTAAATGACATCATCGAAAGGATAAAAGAAAAAACTGAAATGCAATTACTGATTTAAGGAGAGCTAGAAAAAAGTTACAGAGAATTTGATAAGAAGTCAATCACACAATATTTTACATAAATATCCCCCTGCTTTGGGGCAGATGCACATAGCCATTTATCAAAGTATATATTTAATATCTGCCCCAAACAAGATCTGCTAGGGAAGGAAAAGATGAACTTGCAGAGGAAAAAATATATATAAATCTACAAGGCTCACAGAGGAGCAACTGTAAGACAAAGTGCACAGAGGTGCCCAGGCCATGGGAACTCAGGTGAGGGGAAGGACCTGCTAGTTGGAAGTGTAGAGAAGACTCCAAGGGGTAGAGGTGATAGGAGCCAGGCCTTGAAGAATGTGACTATATCTGAAAGTATAAATGAGTTTGGTGAGGGCCTGAGGCTCAAGGAGGAGCACTGATGGGTCTTTGACTTTGAAAGAAGTCTAACTGTCCACGTGAACATTATTATTTTGGTGTTAGTATAACAGCCTGGAGCAGCTGTGCATCAACTTCACCAACGAGAAACTGCAACAGTTTTTCAACCACCACATGTTCGTCCTGGAGCAGGAGGAGTACAAGAAGGAAGGCATCGAGTGGACATTTATTGACTTCGGCATGGACCTGGCCGCCTGCATCGAGCTCATCGAGAAGGTATCCTGTCCTACCCACCCAGTGACTACTTCTCATTTGCTCTGCTTC
>CAUYPK010129771.1:0-15030 GCA_963574355.1 Loris lydekkerianus | reverse complement strand
CATTGTACAGGTAGAGAAATGAAGACTTCTGAGTTAAAATCAATGTTGAAGGTCACCCAACCTATATATTCAGGAGTCAGGATTCCAGCCTGGGTTTACCATCTCAACATTTTTGTACTTTCCACTACTCCACCACATCCCAGAGGACCATATGTGCACATAATTGAGTTCAGTCCCCCCCCCCCCCCGCCTTGTGAGGTATTACTAGTCATCTAAAAGCTGCTGTGCTTTACTTTTGTCCTTCCCAACACACTATTATACAGATTATTTTACCCTGTCTAAATCCCATGGATGGCCCTCCACATGGCCCAAGAAATAGGGCAGAGACAGACAGGCTTAGGCTTCCAAGTGAGTCACACTAACCTATCTTGTCATTAGAAATGGCTCTGAGTCTTTATCTGCCCATAAACTCTAATTAATGATCATTTAACTGTACTGTCAACTCTGTTTAAATTTGAGCGATACCAGTTGTTTCTTCCTTGGGCCAACCAATAGCAACAGGGAAAGCATTCATGCATGCCATTGTCCGGGTGGCTCTGGGCCTATAGCAGCCCAGTTTAATGGGCATTCAGAGCTCATTAGTGAGGAAACACATCAGGAGTGACCGCTCCGGTGCCACACGTTGCAACTAATAGCCCTGCCGAACAGAATCGTTTCTGTTTCTGCTCAGTTGTTGTGAAATTCTTTCAATGTCAACAAGTGGCCGTGTCGGCAGGAGCCCGCCATCCTGCCCAGCAGTTTTATCCGTTGCACTCCTGAGCCAGACTTGTGTCCTCCTCCATTGTCCAGCCCCACAAAGGAGCCTGAGCAATCACAAAGCCTTCACAGCCATTCATCATCAGCTCACCGATGCTGTGGGCAAGATTGCCCGCCAAAGTTTGGGCCAGGCCTGTGGGTATGGCATGTGTGGACCCAGAGGCAGGAGACCAGGCCTCTGCCCCCTGCCTTGGAGATTTGAACGGCACAGACATAGAAGATTTGATTTCCTCATCCAAGAGAAAACCAAAATTACATATAATATACAGAATAGGGCTAACAATGTACTTCGAGCACAACAGAAAAATTGCAGGTGTAGTAAGATTAGGCAATAATATTCTATAGTTTGGAAAACAAAAATCTCTCTAATCAAAGCAGACACTTGGCACCAAGTGTTAGCAATAGACTTATCTACTCAAGGGATGCATTTTCTCTTATTCATTAAAAACTTGGTACATTTGTCCAATCCATGGAAATGAAAGTTGCTTGTCAAATGGCATGCAGACTTTCTAAGCTGTCTTAGCTCTCTAGAAAGAAAGACAGTACTCCTTTTTGCACAATGTTTTTATAGCTAGGTTGTTGAGAATTGGCCCCATTTGCTTGAATACTAAAAGTGTTTTCCCAAATACAGCATTTCACACCCATAAGAAAAATGCCTTCCTTACATTTAAACTAAAAGAACAGAATCTGCTTTCAGGGATGCTATGCTTTGTTCATTCTCTCAGTGTTTGCTGAAGGAAGTGTCTGTTAGCATTGGTTTTGTATTTGACAAAGTAGGTGATTGCCCAGACTAAGAGCTGCTGGAAAGCTATTTCTACTTCTCACTTACTATGGTTGACTCAGCACACATAGAAATAAATCAATGCTCCATAATGTTTGGTGAAGTAAGTAGCTCATGTCACAAAGTTGTCAAAAAGCAAACTTATATTTCACATTTTCAACCTGGTGGTACCACAAAATAGGATGAGTCTGTTAAACATTTTGGAGCATTACGTTCAGTGCATAATCTTTGCAAATTTGGGGCTTGAGGACATAATAATTAGATAAAAATCACTTTCTGATCAAATGTTTACAGTAGGATAGGAAAATTTCCTAATATTTATGTTCCTAATATTATGTTTATATTTATGTTCTAACTGACAAACAACATATCACTAAATTCTTTTTGTGCTTTCTTCATAAGATGTGGTTTCTTTTTCATTGTATCTTTCATCATTGTTATTATCACCAGAGCTTTGAGCACTTAACTGTGTGCCAAATACACTGCTGGCTCTGGATATTGCTCATTCAAATCAACCTGGCTGCTTTTACTCATCCCGTGAATACACAGGGTAGGTAGCCTGATGGTTTTGCCATCACTCTGTAGATTTTTGTAGATGGAGTCCTTTGCAAAGCCTGATTTTATAAAAGATTCTGAAATGCATCTATGAGTCTCCTGTTTCAGATGCTGTAAAGATATGAAAGGAGAAGAAAATTCTGTTTCCTAATGGGCCCCTTGGTTTCCTTTTTCTTGTGCGACACTTTCAAGAGATCGCTGACTCATATGTGAGCTTTACCGCTCTCGATGAAGCTGTATGATGTCAAGGTCAGCACGTGATCTTTGCTCCTCTTTAGGGGGACAGAAGACATGTATTGGTTTTCAAAGAAAGTGCCAAGAAGATGGCTAAAACTCAGGCTTTGAAATGGTTTTGTAATTATTAAAATAAGAAACCAAAGAAATATGAATTCTTTATCTTTCACTTTTATATAAAGTTTCTCCGGTATCTTTAGTATCTCTGACCTTCACAAGGGTGGTTTATTTATAAAGGCTTTATATGATTTATGTCATTCAGTCCTTCTAAAGATCTCCATGTCATACAAGAAAAAAAAATGAGGAATAGAGAAACTACCCTGTTTGCCCAAGGTTAGGTAGCTAGCAGGCCATGGAGCCAGCGTTGAGCTTTCTTCTAAGACCTGTGTCCTCTACAAGAGTGTATGTCTCTGTTGGATTTTATCCTGGGACCATGGCTGAAATTTAAATTTACCTTGCATCCTTGGTCTGTTGAATATGGAAATGTCTTTACATAAGTCTGGCAATGTTGGGGCAACTTTGGGAATATTGGTCCAGTATTCCCAGAGGGATGTGTCTAAAAAGGCCTTTTCCGTGCAACTTGCCGTCTCCTGTTCTGCACGTCATATAAGAACAGTCTTAGCCTGTCTGATCACCTTGAACATCTCACAACAGCACTTTTAGGGTTTTGTTTTGTTTTTGGCCTGCAATCCCTATAGCATGTCACACAGGAAGCAATAGAGAACTGTTATTAAAAGCAGTTCTTGTGTCCTTTTCTCATGAGTGGGGAATGAAGGGCTTTGAAGAACATTTGGGGTGGGGGAGGGGGCTTTCAAAAGGGTAATTGAATTGTTTAAATCAAATTTGGGGGTCCCTGTCACAAATCATTACCTGTCTTTCCTCTATCTATCTCCTTGTTCTTCAATCTAATGGCACATACCATACAGTGACCTCCATTAGCATAATTTGGTTGAGACATTTTCCAGCCCATATCATGAACATGAGAGAGAAAATTATGTTGACCAGGGTCCATCTGTGGACTTGTTTTAAAGCAGCAGGCATTTTTATTGGATTTTTTTTTTTTTTGGGGGGGGGGATATTTTCTTATTTTCCATTTTTGAAACTATATACAATTCTAGATTCTTATAACTAACTCAACATGCTTCTCATATTACTGACTTGAATTTGATATATGAGATTGGTGTTTATGTTGTCGAGGATGAAATTCACAATATTCTTATCTTCCAGCCCTAACATATGAACTAAATGAAAAATGATAAAGACCTTAACTTCTTAATCTGATCTTTCCCCTAATGGAGAGTGCTATATATAACTTTCTAGTGCAACAGGCTCTCTAGGATTTCACCCAGTGTTGTGAAATAAAATCATCTCTAGTTCCCTGGGTCAACACACTCAATTTTTAGGGCTTTAACATATTAACAAGCACAGATTGTCTTTTTTTTTTTTTTTTTTTTAATGTAAATTAAGTGGCTTTCTAACTTTCCTGTTGGGTTAATCGTTTTCAATATATGTGTATATCTGGAAGTAAGAAATGTGATCTATAGTTTAAATAGTCGTATATAATTTAATTTAGCATGGATTTTTTAATATGTTCTAGGAATTTTTTAATTTTTAAAAAATTATTATGGGTGCATAATTGTTGCATATAGGATACACATGATGTTTTGATATAGGTCTACAATGTTAATTAATTAAATCAGGGTAGTTGAGGTATTCATCAGCTCAGACGTTTAACATTTTTTTGTGTTAGGAACATTTCAGTTTCTCTTTTTTAGATATTTTAAAGTATGCCTTCACTTATTGATTATAATCAATTTGTTCTGGTATTAAATATTGTTCATTCTATCTGATTACCTAACTAAATTTTTGCATCCATTAACCATCCCCACGTTGTCTCCTCATCCCTGCTACCCTTCACTCTACTCTCTCTGTGAGATCAATTGTTTTTCATGTTTAGCTTCCACCTGTGAGTGAGAAAATGCAAGATTTGTCTTTTTGTACTTGGCTTTTTTTTCACTTAACATAATGTTCTCCAGTTCCATCCATTTTGCTACAAATGCAAGGATTTCATTCTTTTTGTGGCTATATAATACCACTGTGTATATGCATCAAAATTTCTTTATCTATCCATCTGCTGATGGACACTTAGGTTGATTCCTTATCTTTGTTATTATGAATAGAGCTGCACTAAATATGGGAGTATAGATATGTTTCAATATACTGGATTCCCATCCTTTGGCTATAGACCAAGCAGCGTAATTGCTGCATCATATGGTAATTCTATTTTTAGTTTTCAAGGATAAAGTCCATGGCGTTTTCTATATTGGTTGCACTAACCAGTTGCATTCCAGCCAACAGTGTACGAAGGTTACCCTTTCTCCACATCCTTGCCAGCACTCTTTATTGCCTGACTTCTTGAGAAAAGACATTTTAACTGGGGGGTGAGATAATATCACATTGCAGTTTTGATTTGCATTTCTAATGATGTTGAGCATTTTTTCATATACTTGTTGGCCATTTGTGTGTCTTCTTTTGAGAAATGTCTGTTCAGATCCTTTGTCCATTTTTAAATAAGATTACTTGGTTTTTTTCTTATTGAATTGTTGGAGCTTCTTATACATTTGAATTATTAACCCCTTGTCAGACACAGGTAGTTTGCAAATATTTTTTTCTTCTTCTGTGCGTTGCTTCTTCACTTTGTTGATTGTTTTCTTTACTGTGCAGAGCTGTTTATCTTGATATGATCCCATTTGTCCAATTTTGCTTTGGTTGCCTGTGCTTTGGTGTTATTACTCATGAAATCCTGGCCCAGGATGTCACAAAGCATTTCCACAATGTTTTCTTTTAGTCATTTCATAGTTCCAGATCTTATATTTAAGTCTTTAATCCAATTCAATTTGATTTTTTTATATGCTGAGAGATAAGGGGCTAGTTTCATTCTTCTTCATATAGTATCATTTTCCCAGCATTATTTATTCAAGAGATTGTCCTTTCCCCACCGTATGTTCTTGGCACCTTTATCAAACACCACTTCGCTATAGATGTGTGGATTTATTTCTGGGTTCTTCATTGGTCTATGTGTCTGTGTTTATTCTAATACCATGCTGTTTTGGTTACTACAACTCTGAAGTATAATTACAAGTCAGGTAATGTGATTCTTCTGAGTTTTGGTTTGTTGGTTTTTTGGTATTGATTAGGATGGCTTTAGCTATTCTGGATCTTTTGTGGTACCATGTACATTTTAGTACCACTTTTTCTATTTCTGTGAAGAATATCTTCGGTATTTTAATTGGGTTTGCATTGAATCTTTAGATTATTTTAACCATACTGATTCTTCCAATCCATGAGCATGGAATAGCTTTTCATTTTTTGTGTGTCCTCTTCAACTTCTTTCATGTTTTTTATTATAGAGATTTTCACTTCTTTGGTTAAGTTTACGCCAAGGTGTTTTTTTTTTGTTTGTTTGTTTCTTTGTTTTTAACTTGTAGCTATTGTTCACTTCTTTGGTTAAGTTTACACCAAGGTTTTTTTTTTTTGTTTGTTTGTTTGTTTTTAATTTTAGCTATTGTAAATGGGATTACTTCCTTGGCTTCCTTCTAGATTGTTTATATATTGTTAGCATATTAAAATGCTAATTATTTTTGTGTGCTGAGTTTATATCCTGCAACTTTATTGAATTTATCAGCTTTAATAAGTTTGGGGGTAGAGTCTATAGATTTTTCTAGATGTAAAATCATATCTCATATCATCTGCAAATGAGGATATTTGACTTCTTCCTTTCTAATTTGGATGTCCTTTATTTCTTTCTTTTGCTCAATTGCTCTAGCTACAACTTCCAGTAATATCTTGAGTAATAGTGATGAAAGGGACTTCTTTGTCTTCTTCCAGATCTTAGAGAAAAGACTTTCAGTTTTTTTCCCATTCAATATATTATGAGCTGTGCATCTGCCATATATAGCATTTATCATGTTGAAGTACATTCCTTCTATACCTAATTTTTAAAGAGTTTTTTTTATCATAAAGAACATCAAATTTTATCAAATTATAGCATCAATTGAAATGATCATCTAGTTTTTAGCCTTTGTTCTACTGATATAATGTATCACATTGATTGATTTGCCTGTGTTCACCCATCCTTGAATCCCTAAGATGAATCCACTTGATCATTATGAATAATCTTTTTAATATGATATTGAATTTTGCTAGTATTTTGTTGAGGATTTTTGCATCAAAAATATTGGCCTATTGTTTTCTTTTTTGTTGTGTCTTTTTCTGGTTTTAGTATCAGGGTCATACAGGCCTCATAGAATGACTTTGGCAGTATCCCCTCTTCCTCAATTTTCTGGAATAGTTGAAATAGGATTTGTATTAATTCTTTGAACGCTTGGTAGAATTAAGCAGTGATGCCATGGGATCCTCCACTTTTCATTGATGGGAGACTTTTTCATATTTGCTTCTATCTTATTACTTATTATTGGTTTATTCAACCTTTGGATTTCTTCCTGGTTCAATCTTGGTAGTTTGTATGTGTAGAGGAATTTATCCATTTCTTCTAGGTTTTTCAATTTATTGGCATATATTTGCTCCTAGTAGTCTCTGATGATCCTTTGGGGTTTTGCGGTATAAGTTGTAATGTCTTCTTTTTTATATCAGATTTTATTTATTTGGGTCTTCTCTTTTTTCTTAGTCTAGCTAAAGGTGCATCTATTTTATTTCTCTTTTAATTTTTATTTTGTTGTTCTTTTGTATTTTTTGTTTCAATTTCATTTATTTCTGTTCTAATCTTTATTATTTCTTTTCTTCTACCAATTTTGGGTTTTGTTTGCTCTTGTTTTTCTAGTTCTTTGAGATACATCATTAGGTTGTTTATTTGAAGCTTTTATACTTTTTTGATAGTGGTTATGTTATAAAGTTTTTATTTCTGCTTTTGCTTATAGGTTTTGATATGTTGTGTTTTCATTTTCATTTGAGAATTTTTTAAATTTCCTTCTTAATCTCTTCATTGACCCATTAGTAAATCAAGAACACATTGTTTAATTTCCTTTTTTTTTCTATTTTTCAATTGTCTCTTATTATTATTTTCTAGTTTTATTTCATTGCAAAGGAAATACTTGGTATTTGATTTCAATTTTTTTGAAGGTTTTGAGACTTGTTTTGTAGACCTAACATATAATCTATCCTTAAGAATGATCCTTAGGCTAAGGAGAAAGACAAATTCTGTACCTATTGGGTGAAATGTTCTGTAAACATCTATTAGGTTCATTTGGTCTATAGTGCAGATTAAATCCAAGTTGATTTTCTATCTGAATCATCTGTCCAAAGTAGAATGTGGTTGAGGTCTCCAGTGATTATTGTATTGGGATCTATCTCTATCTTTAGCTCTAATAATATTTGATTTACATATCTGGGTGTACCAGTGTTGGGTACATATATATTTAGAATCGTTATATCCTCTGGCTGAACTGACCCCTTTATCATAATATAATGACCTTCTTTATCTTTTTTAAAGTTTTCACCTTGAAATCTATTTTATTTGATAGATGTATAGCTATGTCCCTTTCTTTTCCTCAATTGGAAGAAGACTCCATGAGCCATGCTGCCTATAGTTGGGAGAGCAGTGAAACTGGTTTACAGGCTTAGCCACTGCTGCTGGTGTCTCACTGGATCATGTGCACCCCATATCCACTGGATCATGTGCACCCCATATCCACTGGTTCTGAGCCAGCACAGCCACAAGAATTGCCCAAGAACCACAGCTCTTGGAACCCAATTGCTTTATGAATTTAGTTCAAGTCCCAGGCTATTCTTTGTAGGTGGTGGTGCCAGCAGAAACTCCAGTTTGAGGGCAGAGGATTTCCCTCGGGCTGAGCTATTCAAAATGCTCCCTCTGCCCTGTGCTGTGCTCCTTGTCAGGCTGTCCCTGAGTTTCAATGCAAAGTTCCACAATCACTTCACTTTTCTCTTTCTTCCACTGGGCACACAGTCACAGTCTCTCTCTCTCTGCTAAGCAAGGGCCATGGCGAGGGTTGGAGTGGGATATGTGTAGATAATGCAAGACTATCTTTTCTGCTCTCTTCAGTGACTCTTTCCATGATAACAATGTTAAAACCAGGTAATATGATTGCTCAATATGATAGTTGGTTCACCTGAAGGTGTTTGCTTACGTGGATAGTTGTTGAATTAGGTGTTCATGTGGAAGGCCAATTGATGGAGTTTTCTATTCGGCCACCTTACTCTGCTTATCTTTGTTCTAGGAATTAGGCAAAGCCCTAAGGATATAGCATTGAGAGGAAAGTTTAGGCAGAGAGAAGATACAGTGATTATTCGCCTTATCAACATCACAATGTCTTCAAAATCCCTCTATAAACTCCAGTTGGATACAGAGAGGAAGCCTAGTGAAGTACACTGAAAAGGGGGAAAGATACTCATTGCTGAACCCAGTTTTTCCTTCACCAGCTGTGTGGCTGTGATCTTGTCGCTTAATTTTGCTAGGTCTCAGCATCCTCAAGTGTTAAACCAGGGCCTTGGATAAGATATAAGCTTCTTCTCCTCTGATTCTGGAGGCCTAGAAAATTGTTTCACAGTGTCCCAAGACCAAAAGAAATGTCTGAGAGTTCTGTTCATGAAGTGCTTATTTACTAACACCTTATGAGTTGTTTATATCCTAATAACTTAGTAGCTTAGTAAAAATATTCCTAAGTTAAAGACAAAAATTAAATTATGATCATTAAAAAAGAAATGTGTGCCTATTGGGCACTGCATACTTTGAATAATCATGGAATTAAGGCCCAGCACAATGGCGCACGCCTATAATCCTAGCACTGTGGGAGGCAAAAGCGGGTAGATTGCCTGAGCTCAGTGAAAGTTTCCAGACCCAAAGATAAAAATCATTCTGAGGCACAAGACAATAGGAAGGTGGAGTCCCGATTTGTGCAGGGTGGCTTTTATTTCACTTGGGGTACAAGTGGGGTGAGATTTCTGTCTGGGGAGAAATCCATCCATGGGCTATGGCTGATGGGGATGTAAAGGGTTAAGGAAGCCAGGATTGGTCCATCTACAACTTCCTAGAAGAGACATTCACTCCATTCTTCTTGGGCCGGGTTAGCTTTACCTGAGCAGGTAGGTGGGAAAAGGTAAGGGAGGCCTGAATTGGTCTGTTCATTATTTCCTGGGAGGTACTTGCTTCCCAGGAAAGGGGTCCTTCCTGGGCAGGTCAGTAATCTGATTCTATCACTCAGGGCTTCAAGACCAGCCTGAGCAAGAGTGAGACCTCCATCTCTACTAGAAATAGAAAAACTAGCTAGGCATGATGGTAGGCACCAGGAGTCCTAGCTACCTAGCTAGCTACTTGAGAGGCTGAGGCAGAAGTATCATTTGAATCCAAGAGTTTGAGGTTGCTATAAGCTATGACACCACAGCACTCTACCTGGGGCTACAGAGTGCGAGTCTTGCCTCAAAAAAAAAAAAAAGTCATGAAATTAGATCATTTCCTGTTCGACCCTGACTTTCACATGGCACTTGATTGCTTTTTACCGGAGCAATTATTGCCAAAAACTCAGTTTTGCAAAGGCAGGAGATTATCAAAAGAAATTCAGCACAGTGCAAAGTTGAAACTGTGAACTCTTTGAGCTAGAAATTTGCCTGGTGTGTGATAGAGGTTGAGTTTCGCTGTGTTTGCCATAAATTTAGAATTATCCCCTGTTTCTGTGAGTTCACTTCAGCACTCCACCTGCAGGACCCCAGGGCTCCTTGGCACACAGTTTGGGAACCACAAAACTAGCCGATTTTTATTGCGCCCAAATGTGTGATTCTCACTAGGCTCTCTGAAAATTATGCACAGAGCTAAGAGATTCCATCAGGACTTTCAGAGACCCCAGGTCTGGGGCCACTAGAAGAACAGAGGGTTTCTAAAACTCCAGGCAGTAGAAATGAAGGAATACAGAGGTTCCTGGATGGAGATAGAGACTAGGAGTTATTTTTAGAGATGAAATACTAGAACTCATGGGATAAGATAAAATTACTAAGAAGAAAAGCATCAAAAAAAGAGAGAAGATACTGCAGCAAATCAGAACACACCGCAAAGCCAGAAAAGACAAAAGCTACCAGAGGCAGAGCCCTAGAAACACCCTACACGAGGGGGCAGGATGTGGTGAGAAGAAGTGAAACAAAGGCAACCCGAGGGTGGTGTCACATCACTGAGGTGTCAGGCTAAGTGTTCATGTTACAGCAGGGTCAAGGAGTCTGTGGACTGGGAAAGGGGTGTGCTACTTAGAGACCCTGGTAATCACCTTTCCTACATAGTAATCAATTATTTCAATGTGTGATTGTCCCATAAAGCAGCCTTTAAGAAATGCTGTTCCAGTGGTTTGAGAATGATTCAATTGGTCCTTCATAATAATCAATACTGGCTGGGTGAGGGTTAGATTTGGGGGTGGGGTGAGCATTCTGAGGAAGAATGTCTCAGATGAGCTGTGAATGGCTGTAAAGGATGTGTTATTTTGTTGTTACAGTAACAGAAGCAGCAGCTCCGTGTAATTAACATGTCTGTTAACTTAGACCTAGAGGTGCATATTTTTATGCTGAAAATCCAAGGCTACTTTCAGCTGGATCGGTGTCAAAACAATCTCAAATTCGAGTCCTAGGTTTCTTCTTTTTCTTTCTCCTGCAAACTAGCAAAAGAACATGTAAGAAATTACTATTTCTTTTTTTAAAATTTCAGAATATGACAGGTGTATAAATGTACTTGTTACCTAAATTGCTTTGTGAAGTTAGAGTCAAAGTTGTAAGTGGGTGCTTGGCCTAGAGACAGTACAGTGTACCCATTAGGTGTGAATTACTTTCTATCTCTTGTCAGCTTCCTGCACCTTCAGAGCACAGACGTGGGGAATGTCCTGCCACAAGTCATTTTGCTTTGTGTTTTGTTTTCCAATGATTGGGATTTGTGGCTGGCAGGTGCTAGAAATCTCTTTAGTGCAGCAGCGATTGGAGAAAACTTAGATCCTTGTGATGTCCCCAAGAAATGTTAGTAATCAGAGAAAGCTATTCTCTAACAAACCAGAAAAAGAAAAAGAAATCCTTCTTCACACATTTATGGACACTTCTCCCCAAGTGCTGTGATCAGGTGCCATCAAAGCACTTGTCACAAGTACTTCTGATGACATCCAACCCCCCAGTACCCTTTCCCACTGACAGGCTTTCTATCCTGGAATTTGACAAACCAGTAGATGAAGTGATTCAAAAGAGACTTTTCCTGCTGGTAAAGGACAAGATTTGGCCTTACAAGAAAACAACATTGCGTAATCAATGATAAGGTTATCTTTTTTACAAAAGATGATTTCAAATAAAACACATTATTGCTTTATATATTTTTTTAAAAGCAGAAGATGGATGAAAACCTGAAGCATCTTTTAACTAAAAGACAACAGACTTTAGGCTTGATAACTGACGCATGAGTAACAAGAATCTATTCTATCATCACAGTACACGTGGCTGACAATCAAATGATCCCAGTTTCGAGATTAATGACAGATTTGCATTTTCTTCTACTAACATTAGAATTCCTCTTGGATGAGATTTTTACGTTTCTTCTGTTTCTTTCCCCAGTTCTTACCCTAAACTGAAGAAAGGATACCTCCCCGATCACATTGCCATTCCAGATGTAAAAACAGAAAAAGAGAGGATATAATGAACTATAAGAGTGTTCTGTCACCCCAAGGAAATGTTTGTTCTTGTATCTTTTTTTTTTTTTTTTTAATGCTAGGGGGGGAAAAAAAAAAACTTCACAGGGGAGTAAACCTGAGACATTGATTCAAGAGCCAGACAGTTCAATGAACAGGATAATCGGGGTAGTTTTTGACAGGTGCTGCAGCTTGCCTATAGCTGGCATATAATCATTACCATTTTAATAAAGCTCTAATAGGGGGCTGATCATTCAATGGGGTGTGAGGATCCTAATTCAGCTCCCAATCCCACATGAATGTGCTAGAATTTGCAGGCTTTGTTTTCCTCTTTTGTACCCCTGAATGCCAATAATTACTGGCTATAGATTCAAAAATTCTTAGAACTGGAAGCTAAATTAGCTCTCCTAATACTGCACAAGAATGTCAATACTCATAAAAAAGGAAGCAAGTGGTTTTTTTGTATTCTTTTTTTTACACTTGTAGGCATTGTGAAGACCAGCAGTTGAAGTGGGCTGGCTTACAGCATGAATAATGACATTACTGTCTCTCGCCTGCCCTCCCCTTCTCAGGAACAAAAAGTTATGCCTTGGTTGGAATAAAATAAGTCTTCTAAAATTATATATTGCCTTTTAGTTTTCTGCTTTTCTTATTGTGGAAGAATCCATGTTTTCTGTCTGGTCTGGTTGAGAGGCAGGATTTGTAAATATTCTATAACTCCCAGATGAAATGCAAAACAAAAACAAAAACCAAAAAAAGTTAACCTCCCCGAAGTCTATCTCAAAATAGACTTTGTATATTACAATAGTATTATGTAGTCAAACCACTTGGATCAAAATGAATTGAAATCACAGTTATTATGATATTGGATATCTTTATCTAGATAATACAATGTTCAGGACACCAGGTTTAATGCTTTAGATGGATTATTTCTCTCTAATCTATCAACACTCTCATGAGGTAGGCATTATATTTTTTAGATTCATTTACAGAAGATGACCCTCTGAGGGATTAAATGCTTTACCCACTGGCACACATCTAGCAAGTGCTGGAGCAAGGACTCAAGCTTCCTATATACCCCGATTCTAGTTTCTGTGCCAGTGGTACTAGTCAGAAGCTCCCCAAGTCTTGTGTATTTAACTCAAGTGGTGGCTGTGCTTCCCCCTGAGTCCCATCAAGGCCACCGGGTGCCACAGCCATTCGCTTCCTTGATGTTGACAGAATGTTCCTTCATGCAGCTAAGAAACTGGACTGAAGTCATGCTCTGGCAATGCCAGAAAGACTTAAGCTTGCGTGCCCATCCTTCACGCATCAGACCATTCTAAACAAGTAGTAGAGAAGGAAATCTTAGCGAGAGAAAATCAGCTGTTGATGGCTAATCTGCAAAATACAGTTTGGCTATTCTGACATCTTGCAACCATGTCATTCCTTGGGATCTAGGCCCTGCTGGCTTCTAACACAGTGTGTGTGGCTATCTAGGTGGGTGACATTGTACAGAGGCTCACCTCGAAACAAAATATCTTCTGTGTCAATTAGTGGCTTGCCAGGTTCCATGGAACTGTGTTCAGAGTCCAAGAACCCTGCCTGCCAATGTCAGGCCTCCCCTTGGTTTTTGATATATTTTATTCATGAAATTTTTCACTAACAGAGACTTTCAATTTTACAAATAGCTGAAGGGCCCTGAACAATGTCACACAATAGCAGGCCCTAAATGCAATTTTCACAATGTTTAGACTTTTCACCATGAATCAAAATCACTGGGCACCTTTAACACATGCGCTAACAAAATGTCCACAAATTGCACTCCACCCCTGTGAAGCATCACTCAGAAAAGATATTCTTAGGACTAATTTTTATATATAAGATTAGATTTTCTTTACTTTTTTTTTTTTTCTTTTTTTTTTTTTTGAGACAGAGTCTCACTATGTCACTTTCTGTAGAGTGCAGTGGTATCACAGCTCACAGCAACCTCCAACTCTTGGACTGAAGCAATTCTCTTGCCTCAGCCTCCCAAGTAGCTGGGACTACAGATCCCCACCACAATTACTTGCCTTCTGATGGGCCAGTATGAATAGGACAAAAAATAAGCACTGTAAGAAATTGCTAGTTGATATTATATATTTATTTCCCTATGAGGTCAAATCTGATTCTGTGTCACTCACTCCAACTCTGTCTTAGCTATTGCTGCAAAATAAATTGCCTCAAAATTTAGCAGCTGAAAGCAACAAGAGACATTTTCTAATCTCTTCATTTGTGTAGGGCAAGGATGTCAGGAACAACCGAGAGACTGAGCTCTATCTCCAGGTCTCTCATGAGTTTATCCCCAAGATGTCAGTCACTGCCACAGTCATCTGAAGGTTTGCCTGGGGCTGGAAGGTCTGTTTGGAAGATCACCCCCACCCCACTCTTTCAGTCGACTCTTCCTTGTTGCCACATTGCCACATGGGTCTCTCCAAAAGCCACTGACATGTCCTCACAACATGGTCACTGCTTCCCCCAGAGTGGGAGAATTACAAGAGAGCAAGGCAGAAGCTCTGTGGGTGGCCCACAGTTTCTTACTTCTTTGCTGTCTTGTTAGTTGCATAGGTCAGCCCTACTCAATGTAGGAGGGGACTACACAGGGACATGAATCCCACAAGGAGAAAACCATCTGGACACTGGCTACTGCAAATTCCACAGCCTTGCTCTAGTGTTGATTTTGATAAACAGCAAAGAGGTGATTCCCACTCAACTAACCAACCAGTTAATTCTCCATCTACCTGGAAGCAGAGGTCTCAGAAACAAACCCTGCAAGTTGTCCCATGTATGCTTTCTATTAATATCCAACTCCTGGCTTGGGAAGATAGAAGGCTCCTATTTCTCATGTAGCCATCTTTTCATCCTTTCTTTTTTTTTTTTTTTTTTTTTTTTTTTTTTTTTTTATAATTTATTTATTTTTTTATTGTGGAGAAGGGGCAGGGAAAGAAGGCGGGGGAAGAGGTGAGTGACAGGGTCGGGCCAGTGGCATGGTACCACATTGGCTGTATC
>CAUYPK010129769.1:0-27963 GCA_963574355.1 Loris lydekkerianus | reverse complement strand
ACATTTTCATCACACTGGTTAACATAGCCTTCCTGGCATTTTCTTAGTTATTGTGCTAAGACATTTACATTCCACATTTTTTAAGTTTCACATATACCCTTGTAAGATGCACCGCAGGTGTAATCCCACCAATCCCCCTCCCCCTTTATTTATTTTTCTTTCTCTATTCTTTTCTCTTCAGATGTGAGCGCCTTATGGGAGAACCCTGGGCTTTTTGTCTATGTATCCCCTCACACAGACAATACTTGGTAAGTATTAAGTGAATGCATGAATGCGATCTGGGCGGGGAAGAACAGAAAGTGACGGTGATGACGGAGGAGCCCCGTTCTGCTCATGCTTTGTGATGACTCTGTCTGTTGGTGCAGTTCTGAACGCCTCTCCCCAGAACACTCACAGACATCCAATCAAATAAGTCCATAGCCCCTTCCCACCATAAAAGACACACTTTGTGGGAACAACAAGTCTGCACAGCAGCATGTGGGTGTGTGCCCACACATCAACCCCACCAAAAACCATAATACATATGCTTGTGTCTTCCTATTGCTGCAGAGGCAGGCTGTCAGCCCTCCTTCCTTGTGGTGGCTTTGACCTCCATCTGACCTTAAAAAACAAAGATGGATGGCAGAGTGGGAGTGCAGAGAGGGTCTGTTTATCAAACCCAATTGCCGGAGCTCCCACCACAAGAGGAAGAAAACAATAGTTGCTACTACTGAAAGGGCAGAACTTTGTGCCTGTAGACTAGTCTTCTGGAAATTTCAATTAAAAAACAAAAACAACATATATATATATATTTTTTTTTCTTTTTTTCTTTTTTTTTGCCAGGGTTGGGTTTGAACCCACCACCTCTGGCATACGGGGCCAGTACCCTAACCTACTCCTTTGAGCCACAGGTGCTGCCCACAACCAAAATATACATATATATATTTTTTCACAACCAAAATATTTTATGAAGAGAAAAATGGAGGTCCTCTTCTCCAGGTAGCAGAAAGAGATTTTTCTGTTTAATAGTCACACAAATGTCTCCATATAGAGTTTCCATCGCCTTTTAGTTATAATTGATATTTGAATTTTTGAATAAGAATAATCAGGTCGGTATGGTGACTTACACCTGTAATCCCAGCACTCAGGGAAGCAGGGGTGGGAGGATTCCTTAAAAAGTAAAAAATCTAGCTGGGAGTTTTGGAGGGCACGTGTAGTCCTAGCTACTCAGGAGGCTGAGGCAGGAGGATCACTTGAGCCCAGGAGTTTGACATTACTGTGAGCTAGGCTGAGGCCACAGCATACTAGCCAGGGGAACAGAGTGAGACTCTGTCTCAAAAATGAAAAACAAAAAAAAAGAACAACCATAATTTAGCAGTTTTGGGGCTTCTGAGCCCCCTCAGTTTGAACTCAATAGATACACTCATTGGAAAACATTTATCAGCTGGCCCTTTGTTTCAAGAGAGCCAATGACCTCCAGAGTCACCCTGTACCAGCACAAAGTGACCTAATGACAGAGAAAAGAGATAAACTCAAATCTGAGCAGCGGTGTTGAAGCAGGTCCTTCACCTTGTGTGGTCAGTGGGTGGGTGTTGACTCGGTCTTCAATAATCATCAGGTTTGTGAGTCCTTGTGAAGAGCCATATACAGGCCGAGAACCTGAGCTGCCTCCCTCAGCACCGGCTTAGGGGCAGGTGTCGTCACCAGCTAACAAATACAGAATGGACTGCACACGGCCGAGATGGGACTTGGGCCACATCCTTAAGTGCCACAGCGCTTGGCACCCGGTGGGCTCCGCAGAAGCATCTATGTTGTTTATTCGGCACCACAAGACGTCTGTTCCCACACAGACACCCTTGGAGGAGGGACACGTCAGAGGTGCATGGTCCTTGCTCTTCCAGTACTCACAGGGCACCTTGACCACCAGGGCACATAAGTCAGGTTCTCAATCATCGGCCCCAACAAGAAGAGGGCCAGGGCTCCAGAGGCTCACAGCTCTCCTTACACATGTCCCCCCAGCCGCAGCTGGGAAGAGCCGGACACTCACAGGCTCACGGGCCCTAACAGGGTGAGTCTCTCCAGGCACGCTCCTGGCCCCTCCTGTCAGCCAGGCAAGCTCCTGCCATCCCTTCCAGGCCCTGCCCAGTGGCCCCAAAGCTCCCCCGCATCCTCTCGCTGAACACACTTATTCCCTCCTGAGCCCCAGTGCTGCCGTGGCTTCCACCACTGCAAACTCGTCCCAGGTGGCTGTGTGCACTCTGCCCTTCCCACCAGCCTGGGACAGTGGAGTGGCAGGGCCTTCATCTTCTTCTTTTGGGAGCTCCAGCTCCTTGGCCCATCCCCAGAGCCAACTTGAATGCCAAGGAAGACTCTCACATGCCTGAACTTGAACCCCAGCTCACCCCCCTCACCCGCTGCCAAAACCCTACTGCCTGACCTTAGAGAACCTCTGGGCCCTTTAGAGTTTCTACCTCCCCATCTGCAGAAAGGGACCCAGGACACCACCTCCCTCACAGAGCTGCATTCCTTAAATGAGATAGGTGCTTGGCACACTGGAGGTGACCAACGATGAAAACTGTTTTTGTTTATTTGTTTGTTTCTTTGTGAGACAGCCTCTCATTTTGTTGGCCTCCATAGAGTGCTGTAGCCTCCTAGCTCACAGCAACCTCAAACTCTTGGGCTCAAGCAATTCTCTTGCCTCAGCATCCCGAGTAGCTGAGACTACAGGTACCCACCACAACACCTGGCTATTTTTAGATACAGGGGTCTCACTCTTCTTGTGCAGGCTGTTCTGGACTCCTGAGCTCAAGTCATCTCTCCCCAGCCTCCCAGAGTGCTAGGATTGCAGGCGTGAACCACCGCACCTGGCCAGGGAATTATTATCTTTATTAAGTGTTCACAGAATGGAAAAAGGAAGGAAGGACTTAGTGTCTCTTCAGTGCTGTGTCTGTATCCAAGTTCTAGACAACCCTCTCTGGCTTCACAGGACAGAAACTTATTCAAATAACAGAAGGAAAGAGTAGTTACTTAACTGATGCAGGGGTGAAAAAATTGACCATATTTTTTTAAGGTCCTTCCACAAAGAGGTGGAGACTCTTCCTCCCCACACTGGGTCTGGGCTGACCCCTCACTTGCTTTGAGCATCACGGGCAGAGGCCACACTGCCTTCCATGCTTAGACCCTAGAGCAGGCGTCCTCAAACTTTTTAAACAGGGGGCCAATTCACTGTTCCTCAGACCACTGGAGGGCCGGACTATAGTTTAAAAAAAAAAACAACGATGAACAAATTCCTATGCACACTGCACATATCTTATTTTGAAGTAAAAAACAAAACAGGAATAAATACAATTCATACCACTTCATGTGGCCCACAGGAGCTTTGCAGCTTCTGCTCTTGGGCTGGGAGCCCATCTGCCATTGTGAGAATAAGTCTGAGCTGGCCTGGAGGGAGGGGGACAGGAGACCACCTGGACAGAGACACGTGACAGACCCATACCCAGAACAGCTGAGCTCAGCTCAGCCCAGAAGGACAGCCTCAACAGCCCTGCTCCAAGCACACTGCACAGGATCCCAAGGAAGTACAACAGCTGTCCAAAGCCACTCACTTTGGGGGCGTTTGCTACTTCACAATAATAACTGGCACATGGGGCCAGCTCAGGAAACAAAGCTCATTTGCTGAACTGAAGCTGGGGGCTGGGAAGCTGTCAGGGAATGCCTGGTCTTTGGGTCTTCTCCACTCACACAGACCCTGAGTCCAGGGGGCCCTGCTCAGCTGCCAGGGGATGAGCTTCCAGAGATTGAGGGGTCCCTTTGGCAAGAGCAGTGGTGGGGAGGGAGAGTCTCCAAGAAAGGGCTGGTGGGGGGGCAGGCAGGGAAACCGGCATCTCAGTGCCCACAGGAGGGAGGGCATGAGCAGAGGGAAGACTCCTTTACATGCAACACCTCTTCACAGGTGGGGGGACTTGTACCCCACACACCAAGCCATTCTCTGGCAGACCCTGCCTGGGTCTCCTACAGTTCAACTCAGTTCTGGCATTATTACCTGGAGACAGCTCCTGATGCTCTGGCTGAGGGCTCAGCCCCATGAGACTGCCCCACTTCAGATGCCAGTCACAAGCCCTGGGTTGTGATGTGTGCTTCTGACCTGCCCGCTATAAACTGGGGGCTTCTAAAGTACCCACCCCCAGGTTTGATTAATTTGCTAGGGTGGCTCACAGAACTCAGGGAAACACTTGTACTTACTAGTTTTTTATAAAGGATAGTGCAAAGGGCACAGATGAACAGCTGATGGCAGAGTTGTAGAGGGCAGGGCGTGTGGGGGATCGTCCATGCCCCCTCGGGACAGGTCACCTTCCAGAAACCTCTGCGTGTTCAGAAGTCCAGAAGTTCTCCTAATCCTACAGGTCAGGGGTCTTTATGGAGGTGTCAGCACCTAGGCAGAATTGCTTATTAACTCCATTTCCAGCCCCACGACCCTCTCCAGAGAATGGGGGATGGGCTGAACACTCCCAGATCCAAATAATGACCTTGTCCTTCTGGTGACCAGAAGTACCCCCACTCAGGAGTCCCCTCCCAGGTCAGCTCATGAGAAAAAAGAAGGTCTTATTACCTAGGAAATTCCAAGGGATTAGGAGCTCTCTGTCAGGGGCTGGAGTCAAAGACCAAATATTAGAACCACAGATCCTCTTAGCACCCTACCTGCAAGGATGCTAGGAGCTCTGTCTGAGGAACCAGTGCAGAGGTCAAATATTAGGACAAAGGATTCTCCCACAATTCTTACTGCTCAATAAATTACAAGGGTTTTAGGAGCTCTATGCCAGAGACTGGAGAAAGAGATCGAGATATACATTTCTTATTATTTCACAGAGCACATGGTGAGATTTTCACGGCCATCTTATCGCTGAAGAAGCAGAAACGGGAATAATTTTACTGACTAGCTCTGAGTCATGTTAAGCATAAGCAGATAAGCCTGTGTCTCCCAGAGCCACTTGCTAAGGGTTAGGGAAAAAGGTTGCATCGTTATTATCAGACATGGTAAATCTCACTGGAGTTCCCCCGGGTCTGGGCCAAGTGCACACTAGACTCATCCCTCTCTTTGGTTTATTTTTCTTTTTAGGGTGGGAATTATTTTTCTTTTCCTTTTTTCTGCCATCCCTCTATGCACCTTTCCACCTCCCCATACAGCGGCTTCCCCAGACATCCACGCTAACAACTTACTCATACACTGGTACACAATAGTACGCAAGGCTTTAATAATATTGCTTACCAAAAAAATTGTTTTCTCAATGAAGGTTTTTTTTGTTTTTTTTTTTTTGAGACAGAGTCTCACTATGTCATCCTTGGTAGAGTGCCGCTGCATAACAGCTCACAGCAACCTCCAGCTCTTAGGCATAGGCGATTCTCCTTGGCTCAGCCTCCCAAGTAGCTGAGACTACAGGCGCCCGCCACAATGCCTGGCTATTTTTTGGTTGTAGCCATCATTGTTGTTTGGCCGGCCTGGGTTGGATTCAAATCCGCCAGCTCAGGTGTATGTGGCTGGCGCCTTAGCCACTTGAGCCACAGGCACAGAGCCTCTGTTAAATTATTTTTAACAATTTTATTTTTGAGACAGAGTCTCACTTTGTTGCCCCTGATAGTGTGCTATGGCGTCATAGCTCACAGCAACTTCAAACTCTTGGGCTTAAGAGATTCTCTTTTTCTTGTTTTTTTTTTTTTGTTTTTTTTTTTTTTTGCAGTTTTTGACCAGGGCTGGGTTTGAACCCGCCACCTCCAGCATATGGGGCCGGCTCCCTACTCCTTTGAGCCACAGGTGCCACCCTTAAGAGATTCTCTTGCCTCAACCTCCCAAGTAGTGCTTGCCACAACACCTGGCAATTTTTAGAGGTGGGGTCTCACTCCTGCTCAGGCTGGTCTTGAACCTGTGAGCTTAGGGAATCCACCTGCCTTGGCCTCCCAAAAGGCTAGGAATACAGGTGTGAGCCACTGCACCTGGCTTCTATTTTTAACAATTTTTTTGTGGAGACAGGGTAGTTTGACTATGTTGTCCAGAATGGTCTCCAGTTCCTGGCCTCCAGTGATCCATCCATCTCTGACTCCCAAAGTGCATGTGAGTTTTATGGGTTTATGTGTGTGAGCCACTGCACCCAGCCATCACCTACTATTAAATTATTAAGTGGTTTCCCGAAAAAGAAACAAAAATTCTTTGCTGTTAGATTTTTTTTTACTGTCTCAATGTTGATGTGTCTTTATCCAGAATTGATCATTTTATACACTGTAAGATTGAGGACCAACTAATCTGTCTTTTCTCATTAGTACAACATCTTTTTTATGTATTAGATTCTTAAACACACTGGGAAATGTTTCTGCTTTCTCTGTTTGGTTCTAGATATAGTTTTCTACTCCTATTTATTTGAATAGAATGTTTTTTTGTTTTTTGTTTTTTTTTTGGTATGTCTTAACCTGGAAATACAAATTCCCCCAACTACTCTTTTGCAAAAAGTTGTTATTCTTAGGAATTATTTTTTCCAAATAAACTTTGTAATTATTTTATCCAATTCTCTGCCTCTTAAAAAATACTATCAGGACCTGGAAAAAATAATTCTTGGTTTTGTATAAAACCAGGAAAAAACCCATATAGCTAAGGCAGTTCTTAGTAATAAAAACAAAGCTGGGGCATCAGCCTACCAGACTTTAGGCTCTACTACAAGGCCTTAGTGGTCAAAATAGCCTGGCACTGGCACAAAAATAGAGACATAGACATTTGGAATGGAATAGAAAACCAGGAAATGAAACTAACATTTTACAGCCACCTAATCTTCAACAAACCAAACAAGAACATATACTGGGGGAATGAATCCCTATTCAATAAATGGTGCTGGGAGAACTGGATATCCACATGTAAAAGACTGAAACTGCACCTTTTTCCACTTACAAAAATTGATTCAAGATGGATAAAAGACTTAAATTTAAGGCATGAAATGATAGAAATCCTCAAAGGAAGCATAGGAAAAACACTGGAAGATATCTGCTGGGAAAAAACTTTATGAAGAAGACTTCCATGGCAATTGCAACAACAAAAATAAACAAATGGGACTTAATTAAACTGAAAAGCTTCTGTACGGCTAAGGAGACAACCAAAGCAAATAGACAACCTACACACTGGGAAAGGATATTTGCATATTTTGAATCAGTTATCCTTGATATCTAGGATCTATAAAGAACTCAAATTAATCCACATGAAAAAAGCCAACAATCTCATATATCAATGGGCAAGAGATGAATAGAACCTTCTCTAAAGAAGACAGATGAATGGCTAGCAAACATATGAAGAAATGCTCATCATACCTAATTATTAGAGAAATGCAAATCAAAATTACCCTGAGATATCATCTAACCCCAGTGAGAATGACCCACATCACAAAAATCTCAAAACTGCAGATGCTGGCGTGGATGTGGAGAGAAGGGAACACTTTTACACTGTTGGTGGGATTGCAAACCAATACAACCTTTTTGGAAGAAAGTATGGAGAACCCTCAAAGAACTTAAGCTAGACCTCCCATTTGATCCTGTAATCCCATTACTGGGCATCTACCCAGAAGGAAAAAAGTCCTGTTATCAGAAGGACACTTGCACTCGACTGTTTATTGCAGCTCAATTTACAATCACCAAAATGTGGAAACAACCTAAATGCCCCCCAACTCAGGATGGATTAACAAGCTGTGGTATATGTATACCATGGAATACTATTCAGCCATTAAAAAAGATGGAGACTTACATCCTTTGTATTAACCTGGATGAAAGTGGAAGACATTATTCTTAGTAAAGCATCACAAGAATGGAGAAGCATGAATCCTATGTACTCAATTTTGATATGAGGACAATTAATAACCTTAGTACACAGTGGGGGAGTTGGGGAAGGGGAAAGCAGAGAGAGAAGGAGGGTGGGTAGAGGAAAGGAAGAGCAGAGAGAGGGAAGGAGGGAGGGGGGTGGCGTCTCCATGTGTGACACACCTTTTGGGGGCAAGACACAATTATAAGAGGGACTTTACCTAACAAATGCAATCAGTGTTACCTGGTATCTTATACCTTCAGTGCATTCCCAGCAATAAAAAAAATACTGTCAGGATTCTATTTGAAATTGCGTTAAATTTATACATTAATTTTACAAATGATACTTTAAGTAAAATATATGTTTTTTTTTTTTTTTTTTGAGACAGTGCCACAAGCTGTCTCCCTGGGTAGAGTGCCATGGCATCACAGCTCACAGCAACCTCCAACTCCAGGGCTTAAGCAAGTCTCTTGCCTCAGCCTCCCAAGTAGCTGGGACTACAGGCGCCTGCCACAACGCTGGCTATTTTTTTGGTTGTAGTTGTCATTGTTGTTTGGCAGGCCTGGGCTGGATTCGAACCTGCCAGCTCCAGTGTACGTGGTTGGTGCCTTAGCTGCTTGAGCTATAGGCACTGAGCCAATATATGTATTTTCATTCAAGAATAGGATATGGCTTTCCCTTTATTCAGGTCTAGATTTATATCATTTAGTTAGATTTTATTGCTTTTTTTTGGAGACAGAGTCTCACTATGTCGCCCTCAGTAGAATGCTGTGGCATCAGAGCTCACAGCAACCTCAAACTCTTAGGCTTAAGTGATTCTCTTGCCTCAGCCTCCCAAGTAGCTGGGACTACAGGTGCCAGCCACAATGTCCAGCTATTTTTTTTTTTTTTTTTTTTTGCTGTAGTTGTCATTGTTGCTTAGCTGGCCTGGGCTGGGTTTGAACCTGCCAGCCTTGGTGTATGTGGCTGGCTCCTTAACCACTGTGCTATGGGAACCCAGACAGATTTTATTGTTTTTAGGTAGGACCTTTTTCTTTCTTGTTATATTTTATTTGTAAATATTTCAGTTTTGGTTGTTATTACAAATATATTCCTTTCCATTTCTAGTTACTTACAACTAGAATACAGAGAAATTGTTGATATTTGTATAATTATGTTGTATCTAGCAATGTCACCAAATACTAATTCTAGTCACTTTTACTAACCTCTTGGTTTTATTAGGTAAATAATCATATCATCAACAAAAATAGACAAATGTATTTCTTGTTTTCCAAGTTTCAAAGTGGTTTTATATATTTTTTATCTTATTCTATTTGCTAGATAATATTTAATAATAATAATGGTGATATTATCATCCTTGTTTAATTTCTGATTTAAATAAATATGGCTTTAGAGAGTCACTATTTAGAAAAATATTCTTTGCTAGTTCATAGTTCTAATACTTTTTATGAGGATGAGCAAGGTGGCTCATGCCTAGCACTCTGGGAGGCAGAGGTGGGTGGGCTCTTGAGCTCAGGAGTTCTAGACCAGCCTGGCTTGAACAAGAGCAAAACCCCATTGCTACTAAAAAGGAAAAAATTAGTTGGGTGTTGTGGCAGGCGCCTGTAGTCCCAGCTACTAACTAGGGAATGCTGAGGCGTGAGGATTGCTTAAACTCAGGAGTTTGAGGTTGCCATGAGCAACCTCAATTGTTTAGAGTTTTTAGGAAAGGGTGCTAATTTTTTTTTAATACCCATTAAGGTCAATTGGGGAGTATGTATATAATTTTTTTCTTTGAATTGCTTTCAATTTATTTTTCAAGAAGAGACTTTCATACTTGGAAACATCTACATGCATATAGTCTGTCCCTCATTCTTTCTGATTTTAATTCATGTCTATGGTTTTCCAAAGACAAAAATCAAGCAAATGGTTGTTTGCATACGGTAGAATATTGTATCATCTAAAATATATTAAGGAAGAGTAACCTCATGGGAAGAAAATCAAGATATAAAAGTTAAAGTGAAAAAATAAAACCCAGGCTCAGCGCCTATGGCTCGAGTGGCTAAGGTGCCAGCTACATACACCTGAGCTGATGAGTTCAAATCCAGCCTGGACCCGCCAAACAGCAATGACAGCTGCAACCAAAAAAAAAAAATAGCAGGGCGTTGTGGTGGGTGCCTGTAGTCCCAACTACTTGGGAGGTGGAGGCAGGAGAATAGGTTGAGTCCAGGGTTGGAGGTTGCTGTGAGCTGTGATACCACAGTGCTCTACACAGGGCGAGAGCTTGAGGCTCTGTCTCAAAAAAGTAAAAAATAAAAAATAAAACCCAGATGCAAAAGTCATATATACTATGACTCTAATCATTTAAACAAGAAATATTCATCTCTACATGAACCCCCCCCCCCGGAAACCGCACAAACTGTTGATAGAGCTATAAGTGATTTTTACGCTATTCTTCATAGTTCTCTATATTTGCTAAATTTCTTTAAAACAAACTTTTGCTGTTATAATCAGGGGGAAAACCACATTTAATTTTGAAATGTCAGTAAAAGAATCTTGTGTCTCCTTCCAGATGTAAAAAGCACCCAGAGTTCTTGCAGTACTGCCTAGCTAGAGCTCAGTAGAGGGTCGAGCCTTACAGGTTTTACATGGCTTGGGGGCCAGGATTGGACCTCACTATCATTATGGGACTAGAATTTTAGTATTTTATTTTATCTGAAGTTCCTTATCTTTCCAGAAACTGCTGCTCCTCCAACCCAGGAAAATGACACCTGACAAGAAGTTCTCTGAAATCTAGCCTGCGGTGGTGGGGCAAAGTCTGAAATGGGGCTAGGAAACCCATCCAGCTCTGTCTCAGTTCTTTTCCTACTGTGTGACCTTGGGCAATCGCCTGTCCTCTCTGAGCTTCAAACAACTTACTTATAAAACAAGTGGACTCACACTTGGCCTTCTTCACATACTTGGTTGTGTGGCTCACAATCTAAAAGAAACCATAAGTGGTGTTGCTTGAGAAACCACCCAGTGTGGTCCAAACCAGAAGCACTTTCTTTATTTTTTATTTTTTATTTTTTTGCAGTTTTTGGCTGAGGCTGGGTTTGAACCCGCCACCTCTGGCATATGGGGCTGGAGCCCTACCCCTTTGAGCCACCTGCTGCCACCCTGGAAGCACTTTTTTACCATGCATGTTCTCTGCCGTCTTCTGAACAACCTGATTGCAAAACCATTCTCATTTAACTGGATGCATCTGAGTAGGTCAAATAATAATAATTACTGAGAGCAGAAATCATACCAAGGAAGCTCACCATGCTTCTATTACAAAACCCGAGCTTCTGTCCAACGCCCTGATTTGAAAGCCTCTCCCATTCGCCTGCTTGTGACTCAGGGATTGCAGATCAATCCTGTTCTTGGAGAGAGGCCTTCAGCTCTCTCATGTGGCAAATAGCTAGGGACTGTGGTCTTGCTTTGGTCTCTTCATACTCAGCCACAGGGTAAATACCAATGGATTGCTCAGCCTTGAAACACACATTGTCATTCAGGTGTGCCATCAGATTAGGGGCTTTAAAAGGCCAGGGGGAATGATGCTATGGTATCACTTGTTCTTTTAGCTGATATGCCTTTAAAGGGCCTTCCCCCAACCACTTGCAACAGCCCTTGGAGGTTTGGTTTGGCCGCAGCCCCTGATGCCCAGCTTCCTTTCTGCCCCTGTTTCTGGAACTAGTTCTTCCCTGAGCTAGCAGGGAAGAATTAGCAGGGGGTGGGTACCAGGCCCCTCATCTCATCCCTCCCAGGGACCCTTGCCCCCTTCAGTAAGGAGCTTTTGAAGTGCCCAGAGCACAGGCCCTGGAAGCTGTGGCTATACCATTTGCTGGACTCCATGGACTCTTCTCACCTGCTGGAACTTACAACTCCTAGAAGCCTCTCTTCTCCCTTTCAAGAGAGAAATGACTGCTCACAATTCCCAGAGAAATGCAAGCAAGCCACCATCTGACGGGACAGCATGGCCATCTGCTCTCCTCTGCTGGGCTGGAACCCAGCAATCTTTTCCTTCTGGACATTCATGCCCTTCAGTTTGAGAAAATTTTCTTGAATGATCTCATGGATTATTTCCTCCACTGTTTTCTTATGTTTCTGGAATGTTCCTCCTTCCTTTTTTGGAAAAAAAAAAAAAAAAAAAAAATTGAACCTCCTGCGCTGGACCTTCAGTTTCTTATTTTTCTTCTTCCTGTCCGTTCATTTCATTTTTCTGCTCTCCTTCCTTGGAGAGTTTGTCAACTTCATGTCCTGTCCTTCTGCTGAAATCACATTTTCTTTTTCTTCTTTTTCTTTTTTTTTGAGACAGAGTCTCAGGCTGTTGCCCCGGGTAGAGTGCTGTGACGTCACAGCTCACAGCAACCTCACACTCTTGGGCTTAAGTGATTCTCTTGCCTCAGCCTCCCAAGGAGCTGGGACTACAGGTGCTCGCCACAATGCCCGGCTATTTTTTGGTTGTAGTTGTCATTGTTGTTTCACAAGCCTGGGCTAGATTCAAACCCGCCAACTCCCGGGTTTGTGGCTGGCACCCTAACCGGTTGAGCTACAGGTGCAGCGCCTACAATCACATTTCAATTCTCAAGAATACTGTTTTTTGTTTTCTGAACATTCCTTTTTTGTTCCATCATTTCCTTGTTCCATAGGTAGAATTAATGTCTCTTCAGAATTTCAATAAGAATGATTTTTCTCCCTCCCTTAGCACAAACTCTTTCCTCCGCTTATTTGTTTGTGTGAGTCTCTACACTTCAAGCCCTGAGATCTTTGGTTGTCTTTAGTGAGATGCTAAATCGGTGATCAGAGGTTCTGAACATGTAGGCAGGGCGACAGTCCTGGTCTTTGGTCCATTTTGTTAATAAACCCCAACCATGGCTGCTTCATTAGCTCTTTGTTTTGTGGCTGGTGGATTCCCAAGAGCAACTGGTGCGAAGACACTTTAAAAAAACAACAACAACTAATTTCTTCTATTTTAGAGCTTGGCCACAGACATGACCTCTAGTCCAAATGCTTTAAATAAACATTAGAGACCAGATTCACACAGAACATAATCAATTTTTAAACATCAGATTTCTATAGTGCCTGCTCTAAGAAAGAAAGAAGACCCTAGAATATAGGACCAGCACCAGGTGGTGCTGACTGCACCTGCTTTGGAACTTCTGGTGAATGAGTGAAGTCCCCTAAGGGAAGGAAACAGTCTCATTTCTGTATCCATCAAAAGAGAATGCGATATCCCCACAGTAGCGTCCGGGTAAGTAATGGGGAGCTGGCCCTCTCAGCCAACTGGGATTTCGTAGGTGGCCTCAGTGAGAATCTCCAGTAAGGAGGCATGGGCAGGATTTCTGCATTTACAGATTCCTTCCCCCAGGGAGGCACATTCACTGGGACCCTGCCATACTTCCATCTCCTGTGATACAGTGTCTCAGAAATAGCACTCTTGATGCTCTCCGGAGTCTCTCCTGTGACTGAGTCATGGTTCTCATTATTTAGAATTCCTATCTGAAAGTACTACAAGTTGCCTGCAGGCTTTGGAAGACACCACCCAAACCAAACATTTAATTTTTTTTTCCAAACATTTAATTTAAAACCTTATTCCCGATGGCAGCAACAGCGACCATCTATCAGAGGCAACCGAATGGTGGTTGTGGTGCTGGAACCGCCCCTAACCATCCTGTTCCATATGTTTCTGGCTTGACGTCTGCCTGATTAGCAGACCTGGCTCTCCAGACTGGAGTCTGTAAGCAACTCAAGTCTCCCAATAAATTCATTGGGAGACTTTGTTTTAGCCAAAATCCATCTGTGTTATTTGCAATATAGAGTGCTGGTAATGTTTATAGTCCCTTGTTTGTAATAAAAATAAGTACAAAAAGCCCAAATGTCAAAAACAGAGGAAAAGTGGATAGATTGTAGTATGTTTGTATGAGATGTGATACAGTAATAAAGATTATCAAATATATGTGAAATACATATAATTAATACATGCAATTAATAATTACATAATTATTTTTGAAATATATTACCTTATTACTCATTAAAAAAAACACCTTATTCCCCAGGAGTTGATGACAGTATTATTATTTATCATTTCTGAAGTGTCCCCTCTCTGAACTTCCAGGTATTTGTAACGTGAACAATACCCCCATGTCAACACCCAAATTAGAACCCAACATCCCAAGTCATCCAGTTTGAAGCTGCTCTGGAATAAGACAGGACTCAGCAAGATTCCCAACAATGCCCAGAACACTAGGTTTCCAAAGAGAGATGGATTTAAATTCACAGGCCCCACAATAGGATCTGCAGAGTCATAAAGCAGCCCCAAGTATACTCGTAGGTGGAATTAATAGTTGTCCAGGTTTAGAACAAGAGGTCTGCCTTGTTCTGCAGACATTAATAGAAGTCTCGGAGGTGCTGTCTGGAGGCACAGAGCCGGCTGCCTCAGATAGGTTGATGACAGTGTCTTGCAGGGAAATGCAGTATCTGCCAGCTGAGACCAGGAGCAGGGATGCTGTGGAGCTCAGTGTGATGCTCTAGGCATGGGGAGCCCTAGATGGGAAGCTCACCTCCCCCATGATCCAGGCCAGACTCAGAGCCCTACGCACAGGAGTTCTTGGCTCCACACTGTTAAGAGGAATGTGGACAAAGAGAGCATGTTTGTCCCCATGTCCTACATATAACCTTTGAGGACTGCAGTTGTTTAGAAATGAAAGGCTGGATAGGGCTGGATAGGGCAAGGCTGAAAAGGAGAACATTGCTGAAAGAAATGAAAGACTCAAATAGAAAGACACCCCATGACAATGTTTTGAAGACAGTATTACTTCCAAAATTGATCTATAGATTCAACGTAATCTCTACCAAAACAAGAATTTTTTTTTTACAGAAATTGACTAATCTGATTCTAAAATTCATATGGAAATTCAAGTGAACCCAAGGAACCCACACAATATTGATAAAGAAGAATAAAGGACTCACAACTTCTAATTCGAAAACTTCCTATAAAGCAACTGTAATTAAGACAGTGTAGTGACACATAGATCAATGGAATAGAATTAAGAGTCCAGAAATAGACTCATACATGTATGAACAATTGATTTTCAACAAAGGTGCTAAGATGATTTAATGAGGGCAAGAATAGTCTTTAAAAAGTGCTGTTGAGATAACTGGATAGCCACACTCAGAAGAATCAATCTCGACCCCTGCCTGACATCATCTAAAAAAAACCCTCAGAATCGATCTAAGATTTTTAAATGTTAGAGCTGTAACTACAAAAGTCTTAGAAGAGTACTCTTAGATGTAAATCTTTGTGCTTTTGGACTAAGCAATAGCTTGTTAAATGTAACACGAAAATAGGAAACAAAGAAAAAAATTAAACTTTATGAATTTAAATTTTGGTAATAGTGTCAAAGGACACTCTCAAGAAAGTGAAATGACAATCCAAAGAATGAGAGAAAATACTTGTAAATCATACGGTTTGTAAGGGTCTAGTAACAGGCATATATAAAGAACTCTTACTGCTCAGCAATAAAAAAAGTTATCCAGGGTGGCACCTGGGGCTCAGTGAGTAGGGCACTGGCCCCATATACCGAGGGTAGCGGGTTCGAACCCGGCCCCAACCAAACTGCAACAAAAAAATAGCTTGGTGTTGTGCGAGCACCTGCAGTCCCAGCTACTTGGGAGGCTGAGGCAAGAGAATTGCTTTGCCCAAGAGATGAAGGTTTCTGTGAGCTGTGATGGCAGGGCACTCTACTGAGGGCAATAAAGTGAGACTCTGTCTCTAAAAAAAAAAAAAAAAAGTTACCCAATTTAAAAAATTGGCAAATGATTTGAATAGACAAGTCTCCAAAGAAGTGGCCAATAAGCTCCTGAAAAGACGTTCACTATTATTAGAAAATAGGGAAATACAAAATTTTTTTTTTAAAGACAGAGTCTCATTTTGTTGCCCTCGTAGAGTGCCATAGTGTCATAGCTCACAGCAACCTCCAGCTCTTAGGCTTAGGCAATTCTTTTGCCTCAGCCTCCCAAGGAGCTGGGACTACAGGTGCCCGACACAACGCCCGGCTATTTTTGTTGTTGTTGTTGCCGTTTGGCCGGGGCTGGGTTTGAACCTGCCACCCTTGGTCTATGGGGCCGGCACCCTACTCACTGAGCCACAGACACCACCCAGGGAAATACACATTAAAACCACAGTATTCAGTTGTAAAAAAAGATGGAAACTTTACATCTTTTGTGTTTACCTGGATGGGACTGAAGAACCTTCCCCTTAGCAAAGTATCTTCAGAATGGAAAAACTAGCATTGCATGCAGTCAATACTAATTTGAAACTAGTAGATGACTAACTAGAGGCCTACACAAGAGGAAAAACAAAATTAAATTCAAGTAGGGGGTAGGAGGGAAGGGGAGCAAGGGACTCAGTAAGCTCCCATCTAATGGGCACGATATAGGGATAGATGGCACACCTCGGACTTTTCCTAACAAATGCAAACAATATAACCTAAACACATGTGCCGCTATATTAATCTGAAATTTTAAAAAAAGGTAGAAAAAAATCAAAACCACAATGAGATACTATTCCACACCCACGAGTATGAGGGCCTAATGACAGGACGGCCGTAGTCAGGCCAAGCGACAATGAGGAGTATTGGAGAGCATGTAGGGAAATGGGAGCATGCTGAGTTGCTGGTGGAGGTGAGAAATGGTGGAGCCACTTTGGCAGCAGCTCAAACACATAAACACGGTTCCCACATTAGCTAGAAAGCCCATTCTTAGATATATGCCCAAGACAGCCGAATACATATTCACACAAAAACGTGTGCGCAAATGTCCATAGCAGTATTAGCTATAATAGCCGAAAAGTGAACACAATTGAACGTTCATTAGCTGATGAATAGATTTTAAAATGTGAGGTGCCAATCCAATGAAATATTATTTGGCATCTCACATTTTAAAGTCTATTCATCAACTGCTGAACATCTGGGCTGTGTTTGCTGATATTTGCTGCGACAGGGATGAGCCTTGAATACATCACGCTAAGTGAGAAAAGCCAGGCACGGAAGCAGCTTATTGTGTGATGACACTTATGTGAAATGTCCCACGACACACAACACAAAGTAGATTGTGGCTTCCGGAGCCTGGGGCAGGGGATGGGGAGTGCCTGCAAACGGGTATGGAGTTTCTATTGAGGGTGATGAAAAATTCTGGAATTAAATAGTAGTGGTGGTTGTATAGCCTCTACTAAAACCCTGTAAATTGTACATACTATAAGAATAATTTTTTTTTTTTTTTGAGACAGAGTGTCACTATGTTGCCCTCAGTAGAGTGCTGTGGCGTCACAGCTCTCAGCAACCTCCAGTTCTTCGGCTTAAGTGATTCTCTTGCCTCAGCCTCTCAAGTAGCTGGGACTACAAGTGCCCACCACAATGCCTGGCTATTTTTTGTTGCAGTTTTCATTGTTGTTTAGCTGGCCCGGGCTGGGTTTGAATCCGCTAGCCTGTGTGCATGGCTGGCACCATAACCACTGTGTAAGGGCACCGAGCCTATAAGAATAATTTTTTTTTTTTTTTTTTTTTTTTGAGAAAGAGCCTAGAGTTGTTGCCTTCAGTAGAGTGCCATGGCATCACAGCTCACAGCAACTCCTGGGTTTAAGCGATTCTCTTGCCTCCACCTCCCAAGTAGCTGGGACTACAGTGCCTGCCACGATGCCCAGCTATTTTTTCTGGGGGAGGGGTGTAGTTGTCACTGTTGTTTGGCAGGCCCGGGCTGGATTCGAACCCACCAGCTCTGGTGTATGTGGCTGGTGCCTTAGCTGCTTGAGCTACAGGCGCCGAGCCTATAAGAATAATTTTATAGTATGTGAATTTTATCTCAGTTAACAACAAAGAGAGAGGGAGAAGCAGCAGCTGGGTTTGTGTTTACACACCCAGATTGCTGGTCGGTACATGAGGACCCCGCAGCTCTGCAGGGCCAACCTGAGACCAAGAAACCCTTCAGGAGATGGAACATCCCTCTTCAAAGTCAGAAAATCTACCAGTGTGAGCTGCTGCAAGATAGAACTGTCTGCTTCATAAGGTAGTGAGTGCTCTGTCATTGGAAGCATTTAACAAAGCAGATGCTGGACTACTGCCCAGCAGAGTGGCTAGAGAGCTTGTCTATGCATTGGGTTCAGAAGGCAGGATTAGACTAGATACCTATAAAAGTCCTTTGTGACCCTAAAACACTACCTTATGATGGGTTCAGAGACCCACTCACTGTCATGTGTTGGGTGCTTAGTAAATGTTTTTGAGCCAACCAGTCAGGAATTATCCTCCTAGGCCCCAAGTCTTGCGCCACCTTCAAGGTGCTGAGCCTTTAAACACAAGGAAGCAGATGTCACATCCTTGGAAATGACCCTGTCAGTTAGAAGACAAGGCTGCCTCTTCCCTGGGCTAACACCTCCATACCCATATGACAATAACACAATGTGAGTAGTGGCCCCAGGGAAAGCACAGCCCCTGGGTGGGGACCACCAGTCACGGTTTCTGAAGCTTTGATGCCTCTTGCGCTGGGCCCTGCATCGCCGCACCCCGGAAGCATCTGTCTCAGCTGCCCTGCCTTTGTTTGCTCTCCGTGGCGGCTCTTTGCACAACTTGGGCAATGATGCTGGGACCAGGCTCAACCCGAGGCAGCAGGTGCCACATCCTGGAGAGAGGGAAAACCCCAGAGAGAGGATGATTACTCAACAGCATTTATAAACTGTCCCATTGACTCACCCATAAAATATCCAGGGAACTGGCAAAGCTGAGGGAGGTTTGCTTTTGCAGAATGTGGGACCGTGTCCTGGACGCGAGCTGTCTGTGGAGCATGCGCACTTTGCAAGCCAGGCCCTAGTGTTGGAGCTTAGCGCCTCACAAATTTCAAGTTGCTACACCCAGAATTGCAAAGACTGACTCTTGACACACCAGGATTTCCATGAGAGGAGGAGGCAGCACAGAATGCTGGTGCTGTCCAGGAAGAAACACATGATTTTCGTTACATATACATGATATCTTTTTTTTTTTTTGAGACAGAGTCTCACTTTGTTGCCCTTGGTAGAGTGCTGTGGCATCACAGCTCACAGCAACCTCCAGCTCTTGGGCATCACAGCTCACAGCAACCTCCAGCTCTTGGGCTAGGGTGATTCTCTTGCCTCAGCCTCCCGAGTTGCTGGGACTACAGGCACCCACCACAATGCCCAGCTATTTTTGTTGCAGTTGTCACTGCTGTTTTAGCTGGCTGGGGTCAGGTTCGAACCTGTCACCCTTGGTAGGTGGGGCCGGCTCCCTTCCCACTGAACAACCGGCGCCGCCCCACATGATGTCTTATTACCACGTGCCAAGGACTTCCATGTGTGTGACCATGCCTGAGCTCAGTGATGACCTAATGTGTCTCTGCTCATTTCACTTTTGAGGAAACTGAGTAATTCAAAGGCGTTCTCACTGGTATTGGTATTCTGGCCCATGAACACCAACTCAAGATTGGTGGAGCTTGGACCAGAACCCAGGTATTCTGACCTGGCCCTGTCATGCAGGTGTACCCATGGTCAGAACAGGAGGGCTGGAGTATCTGCAGAAGGATGGGGCCTTTTCCAGGCCTGGCTCATTGACATCCAGCTGATGGATGGAAACTCCATGAGCTGGGCCTACCCATACAGCTTGTGGGTCATAGAAATGCCTTCTGAAGCCAGTATGGGAGGCCAAGGCTGAGGTCATCTGGGCCAGTCCCACCCCGGGATGGAATAGCAGTTTCCAAGGGACAGAAATCTTAGACAGGGGTAGCCAAGTTGCAGATACATCTGGGCCATGGAGCCTGTAGGCGGGCTACCCTTTGGGCAGTGGCCCAGTGAGGGTACTGGCCACAGTGGGGTGCATCACAATACTTGTACCCACTGCTCGTTCCACATCTGCCTCATCCCACACAGTTAACAGGGTTCCCTCGTGCCTGCCATGGGCTGGGGACAGAAGGTGGATAGATGGCATTGCCCCTGACCTCAGACCCATTTCCTCCAGGGCACAGTTAGTCAACATCCACTGCCTCCCCTGAGGCCAGGTCTGGCCCAGGAGTGTGAGGCAAGGATGACTTCCTGCACCAGGCCCCCTTCCTCTCTCCCATGTTCCATGGCACATGGGGGCCTCAGTGACTGTAGGGAGCAGATCTCAGACTGGATTTGACCCACTGAAAGTTAAGAGCCTTGGGGTCAGTCCAATGAGACCTCAGGATGAACCCAGGTGGATTCCAGGTCAAGGGGAGTGACTTTGTCAGATTGATAAGGCAGAAATTTTGCCTCCAGCCTGGTGTGGAGGGGCTGGCCATGGAGCAGGACATACTGGAGGTAGTTAATGCTAGGACTTAATCCCAGGATTTAGAAGGACTGGATTTGAAGAATTTGGGGTGTCCCTGGTGGGACTGAGGATCCGGCTGTCTGAGTGGGCCCAGGAAGGTCTAGGAAGTCCACTCCCTACCCCTCGACAGTGAGAGGTGCTGAGAGTTTTGAGGCACACCACACTGGTTGCCTTTCCCATGTGGAGGTAGGACTTATGTGTGCAAGCTGCACAGTGTGAAGCCTGCCACACGACACTGTCATCATGAAACCATCACTGAGCTGAAGACACCGGACGTTCCCATCACCCGCCTGGATGTCGTGCCTCTTCAGTTCCATCCCAGGCACCCACGGATCTGCTTCTCCGCACTGCAGATTGGTTTGCACTTTCTAGGATGTTATATAAACGGAACTATACGACAGGCAGCCTTTTTACTGTGCTCCTTCACTCAGCATGATGATTCTGAGACTCATCCACATTGTTGGATGTATTAATAGCTCATTTCTCTCTCTCTCTCTCCCTTCCTTCTTCTCTCCCTTGCTTTATGTCTTGCCATGTGCTGGTCACTGAGGTAGAAAGTATTATCCTTTTGTATGGTAGACCACAATTTCTTTATCCATTCATGTGGTGATGGGCATTTGGGTTGTTTCTAGTGTAGGGTGATACAAATAAAGCTGCTAGGAACCTTCCCATACAAGCCTTTGTACAGACACATGCTTTCACTTGTGTTGGGTAAATATCTGGGAACAGAATGACTGGATTGGGGGCAGGTGTTCATTTAATGTTACTGTTTTCCAGAGTGGTGGTACCTTTTCACACTCCCGCCATAATGGCTGAGTTCCGGTTGCTCCACATCCTCACCAACGCTTGATACTATCAATTTTGTGAACCTTAGCTTGCTTCTGTCCAGCCACCCGGGACACTCTGAGGCAGCTACCTGACCCAGCAACCTCATCCAGCACTGTAAGACCTAACATAAGGACGCTGAGTGCTCGTTCTGTCATCACATAAAGCCACCCAGACTCGCTTCAGACTCACCCTCCAGTCCCTGCTCAGATCCCAGCTACAGGGTTTCTCTCTTTTTTGTATATTCATTCATTTTCCCACTGGCTCTTTCTCTCTGCCTATAAACTCATCCCTCCCTAAATAATGTCCCCTGTTGGCTGCACCTCTGCAGAAGTACCCAGTGACGGCTGAGTTGCCAAGAACTCTCTCCTCTTGCCCCACTCTCCCACTGTGCTGAGGTGCACTTGACTTGATCCCTGCCCTCCTCACAATCAAGGTTCCTCCTGCGTGGCCCAATTATTCCCCATCACCTCCACACTCCTGACCACATCTCCCTTTCCCACTGTGGCTGAACTTTAAATATCAGAAGCACCAGCCTCCTGGAAAGTTCCACCAGCAGATCTCTCAGAGCTTCACTTTTAGTGAAGTCCAGCCTTGGGGAACCCTCCTATTAAAGATATGTCCTCCTCCTCCGATTCAGATTCTGGAAATCATCCTGTCAGGAAATCAGGGAGACAGTCCACAGTCCTGTCCTGCCTCCATCTGATCTAATCCTAGTCCTGAAGATTTTGCTTCCTAAATCTTACCTGGGCAGCTGACCCACCCAGCCCGGCTCAGGCCTTGCCCCCTCAGCAGCTTCCCACCTCATCCTTGGCAGGCTCAGATCTTCACCCCACAGCTATGAAATGAACTTCCTAAAACACAGGCTTGACTGCCAGCCCTTCTCTCCCCTGTTTGAGCCTCCTGGGGCTCTTCTTCAGCACCCAGACAAAGGCTTATCTATGCAGACCAGCCTTAGCTACCACCTGCCACCTGCCCAGCTCTGCCACCTGCCTCCTAGGGCCTCATTTGGCCTCTTATGTTCACAACCACTTGGGCCCCACACTGCTCAGCTGTCCCACTGTAGCAATGTTCCCCTCCCCCATGTTTGTCTGCCTTGAACTTGGCTTCAGACCTACATAGACATTCTCTTCCCTCAGACATCCCTCTTTTGGATTCATCTCCGAGAAGTAATCTGTTTATGTGGCTTTTGTCCATTAAACTGAGCAGGGTCCCTCTTTCCCTCAGTTGGTGTCCAGGATCAACACACACATCAGCTTGACTCTCACACTGTGACTTTTAGTTAATCATTTTATTATGACAAATTTCAAACATATACAAAGTAAACAGTCAACATAAACAAAATAAAGTGTAACAGTATCAGGAGCCCCCTGTACCTTCTATCCAGCTTTTACAGTTATCACCATTTTACCATTTTTGTTTCACCCTTCCCTCTAGTCAGCCTTTGCCTCCAACTTGATTATTATTTTATTTTTTAAATATTTACAACAGGTGTCATTTATTGATATCTATGTGCACTATTACAATGTTGTTTTGATGTGTTGCCTCATTTAGCTGTTGGGGAGCTTGAGAGACTTAGTCAGATTTTATGGATTATGCAGCTGAGATTCAGAATCCTGACAGGGCTGGTGTTTCATCCCAGGATGCCCGCTTGATAGAACATCTTCTTTTTTGTTTTTTATTTCAGGTTAATGTGAGGGTACAAACAACTAGTTACAATGCTTGTGTTGTTAGGTAGACGTCCTCTGCAGTTGTGTCCCTCACCCAGAGGTGTGCCCATTAAGTGAGAGCACCCCCACCCCCCCACCCCACAGAGTATCTTCTTAATCAATATACTACAGAGGATGATCCAAATATTTATTGAATTTTATTGTTTTATTTCAGATTAATATGAAGGTGCTTGATTATTATTTTAGTAGAATTCAAAAATTCTGCTGTTTTTTCTTTCTCTTCTCCGCACTACCATGAATCATGAAAAAGAACATTTACATTGGGCCCCAACCACTCATGAACGGACAGAGATCAGACACTGCTGCAGCTGGCGATGCTGGCTTATTACTACAAAGTTCTTATTTGCACCAAGCACGTGGGGCTGAGGGCTTTATAGTGTTATCTTTTTTTTTTTTTTGAGACAGTTTCATTCTTTGCCCTAAGAAGAGTGTTTGAGGCTCACAGCAACCTCAAACTCCTGGGCTCAAGTGATCCTCTTGCGTCAGCCTCCCAAGTAGCTGGGACTACAGGCATGCACCACCATGCCCACCTTTTATTTTTCTATTTTTAGTAGAGATAGGGTCTCACTCTTGCTCAGGCTGGTCTTGAACTCCTAAGCTCAAGCAACCTACCTATCTCGACCTCCCAGAGTGCTAGAACTATAGGCGTGAGTCACTGGGTCCAGCTTCATTTATTTTAAAACACTGAGAAGTAGGTGCCATCCATATCCCCATTTCACAGCTGCAAAAACCAAGGCTCAGGGAGGCTAGGACACATGTCTAAAATCTCACCTACTCAGCAGACACCTGGCCTCTGTGTAGCATGCTGGCATAGTTTTAAACCAATGACAACTCAAGGCTGACCCCTGTACCCCTGGTGGCTAGTCAGCAAAGCCCAGTGGGAAGGGCAGCACAGAGCCCATGGGCCTGATGCTGAGCACTGGGGGCCTCTTCGCCTTCCTGATGCCGAGCACTGTGGGCCTCTTCGCCTTGGAGACAGTGAGGCTGTACACACCACACTCCCTGTAAAGATCCTGGTAGGAGCAGGAGCCCAAGGTGCTGTAGCAAGACAGGGCCCGCCAGCTGCTTGGAAGAAGCAGCACTGAGTTAGTCATGATGTATCACTGGCAGGGGCAGGGCCAGGGGCGTTGTTGGGTGGGTGACAGGCAGCTGGGTGTGTGGGCTGTGATGTAACAGGCCTGCTGCAGCAGATGAGTGGCAGGGCAGCCAACCTTCCTCCTCTGCCACAGTGTCTAATCACGTCTGCTGCAGGAGAGGCACTTGGGCAGCACTGTCCTTCCCCAGCCCACAGCCAGGACAGCTGGGCAGGTCAGGCAGGCCCACCATGCCAGTCCTCAGCCTGCAAGCAGAGCCATGGTTCAGCTTAACCTTGGACCAGGTGGATTGAGGAACATTTCCTGGCACATGGCATGGTGCAGAGAGAAGGGCTAGGCAGACCCAGGGCCACTGTGACCGATAAGGGTAAGGGCAAACACACAGGAGTTTCTTGGTTTTCTTTGTCCTATGAAAGAGAAGGACGTGAAGTAAGGAGGTGGCTCATAGGTGATCACCTATTCAGTAGGTGTCAGGTGTGTGCGTGGGGAAGCCCCACAGCGCCCAGTAGGATGGGCATCTCCATGCATTCCAATATCTCTGAGCCCCTCCTTGGTACTCCCAGTGTTTCTATCCTTCAGGGAGATGATCCAACTCCCTCACCCGAGGCTAGATCTAGCTCTTACATGGGAATCAGAAGGTGCCTCTCTGGCGAGGCACCTGTAGCACAGTGGTTATGGCACCAGCCACATACACCGAGGCTGGCGGGTTCAAGCCCAGCCAAGGCCTGCTAAACAACAGTGACAACTGCAACAACAAAAATAGCCAGGCATTGTGGTGGGCGCCTGTAGTCCCAGCTACTTGGGAGGCTGAGGCAAGAGAATCACTTAAGCCCAAGAGTTGGAGGTTGCTGTGAGCTGTGACGCCATGGCACTCTACACAGTGAGACTCTGACTGCAAGAAAAAAAGAAGGTGCCTCTGGGAAGATTCAGCCTCCCACAGGGTATATAGCTCGGCAAGCGGGGTGTCCTTAGCTAGGCACTCCAGCTCTGCCCCAAAGACCACATGGCTAGCTGATGTTATCACCTGGGCCCTCAGGATCTTGGCCACGCACCCTCTCAGGTCACACCAACTCTCCTACCAGCTAAGGTCTCCAGAGTGAGGTCACCTTAATCGACTTGTTGGCAAACCCTACAAACTGAAATAGACATTTCTGGTCTTGAAGAGAGTCTGGAAGAACACAGATGGAAGTGAGAGTGAGCTGAGAGGACGGGAGTGCTGTAACTGGAGCCCAGGCTGGATGAAACTTGGTGGATGGGACGGGAGTGGATCCTGGCCCTGCACCATGCAGGCAAGGCCCAGCCAAGCTGCACCCCAAGGGGAAGCAACTGTTTTGGTCAGCCCATGGGAGTCCTGCTTTCTAGCACTTGCACTGTTCTGTGGAAAGGGGTAATAGTTGCTCTGGGTACCAGCGTACATGACTAAGGGCAGATTTAAAAGCTTCTCTCAAGAGCTGCATTGAGATGTGGAAGAAGCTGGCTGGAAATGTAGTGAGGTCCCTGTCATGGGATGTATTCAAGCAAGGGCTGGCTTGCCACCTGTTCAGGTCAGGTTAGCGTGGATTGCATAATGTCTAATGGACTTCCCAGTGATGAAACTCAGTGTTCTGATTTGTTTGGCAAACCCATTTAGGTTACTGGATTAAGCCACTGTGTCAGAGTCCCTTAACATGCAAATGAGAAGCACCATATTCAGATGTCAAGCACAGCCAGGAGCCCAGACAGCAGGGCCAGGCCCAGGAAGAAGGAAGTGGAGGATGGAGTGAAGAGTGTCTATGGTCTCAAGGCAGAAGCTAGCGTCCCCCAGGAGCTGCTGAGGTCACCCACACTGAGTGGTGTGGACGGAGTTCCTGGCTGCTCCAGGCAGTGGGACACTAAACATGGGACAGACTTGGGATGGTGACTAGGGAGTTTGTGGCTGGAGCATTCCAGTGACACTGGTCATTACAATAGGACAAAGCTGCTTCTGCACCAGTAGGCAGAGGGGTTGCCCCCTGACCCTCAAGACTGCAAGTAAATGGGGCCTCAAACCAAGGGTCTCTCTAATACCAGTCCAACAATTGGCTGGCTCATCCCTATAGGTGAAGATCCCTCATGCACAGGTATGTGCAGAAGGACTGGCCTTCCTTCTGGCCACCCAGTTGCTCCCTGGCCTGGGCTGATATGGAAGGCATAGGTGAAGTTCAGGGAGAATGTGCAGGGCTGGAGCTCAAACAGGCTGGGCGTAGGTCTGACCCCTGCTTTACTAACCATGGCACCTCCGGTACACCCTCTAGTGTTCTGAGCCTCTGTGTCTCCATAGGCAATGTGGACAGTAGCACCCTAAGTTCAGGGATGGCATGAGGGTGCTTAGCTGTCAGGTTCAAATCCTGGTGCTGCAGCCTGGGACCTGTCATGTAACTTCAGCATGCCTCAGTTTCCCCTTTTGTAAAGGGAGCAGCACTAGAGGCATCTCCCTCACAGGGTCACAGTGATCCTGAAAGGAAACAATTTGTGTGTAGGATTTAGGACAGTGCCAAGCACAATGCTCAACAAAAGTTAATTATTATTATTTGGCATGGGACCTGTTACCTATTAGATGTTCAATTAACTTTCCTCTCCTTCCCAGCCCTGGGGACTCAGGAGCCTGCAGGGAGCTGGGCCTGTACAGTGAGCACCCCATTACTCAGAACCCTGAGTGAAGACTAAACTTGGCGTGGCTCTTCCCACCCTCCAGGGCAGCAACGTCTGGAGTCCTCACGCACCTGGCAGAGGCCCAGACCCTGGAGCCAACACCTCCTCCCTCCTCCCCAGCTTTGCTTCTGTGTCTATGACAGCCACACAGAGACACGGGGACACCTGCCCTGACCTTGTCCCTTTCTCCTGTGTGTGCCCTAGTCCCATTCTGCCCCTCTCTGCTGACAGCGGATCCGGTGCATGGGCAGAACCCCGAGGTCCCTTATGGTAAGATGGGAGCTGCTGCAGGGTGAGGCTGAGCTGCAGGGGATCAGCCTGGCCCCCTGCGCCTGCTCTCCTGCCCAACCTGGCACTTTCCTGGTGTCCCCTGGTCTTTTCAGACTGGAGGCTTCAAGTTGGCCAGTGGGGAAGTGAGACCTGACTCCCTGCAGCTGCTTCTGGGTCCTGGACTTGGTCTCTCAAGCTTTCTCTGACTCTCTCACTGGAGGCTGGGTGGGGAACCAGGATCTAGGGCAGTTCAATTACCTGTTTTTAGCCCCACTCCCATGGCTGCCTGGAAGGAAGGCCTGAGGCCCCTTCATGCAACAAAACAGCTGAGCCCCTGCCCTCTAGAATGCCTGCTATAGGCTGGGTGCCCACAGGGGTTTTGGCACCCCAGGAGGAGGTGGGAGGAGTCCTGGGGCCTTCCATGGGTGCAGTTGACCTGTGAGATGGATACCCCAAGCCTGCCCTCCCTCCCTGACAGCAGGAAAAGGCCTGGGCAGACCCAGGGCAGTGGCAGGGCCTCTGATGCTGGCTTCTAGGTCCTTCTGCTACATAGAAAGACCCGGCTCCTTCATCATCCACAGGTGAGAACTTCCTCAGCTCCCACTAGCCCACCCACCCTGATCTGCAGCCTCATGCTCCTAGAATAGTGGGAGGTGGGCACCCCTGCTGTGCTCCTCACACCTAACCCTTTGGCCGGCCATTTTCCCTCCCCAAGACACAGCCGTACCCAAGCTTCTCCCCACCTCTGCAACCTCCTTCTGTGGCCCTTCCGCCCCCACCATGCCCAACACCTGCTCCCTGGCTTGGGCAGCACATTCCATGCAGCCAAGATTGCCTCAACCCACCCTTTTAAATATTGATGTCCCCAGAGACAAACTCAGACACTCCTAGGACCCAAATGCCACCTGGACCCCAGGGATTCCAAGCCTTGCTCTGTGAGTCCATGGCCAGGAGTTCAGTGAATGCCTCACATCTCTCCCACATCTTCACCAGGAGGGAGTCTTCAGGAGCCATGTGCCCTGGCCCATCCAAGGGACTCGCAACACCCAATGGGAATCTCGGGCCACCCCATGGTCACATAACCCTAACTCCCCTGAGTGTCGCCCCTCGGGGGGGGGGGGGGGGGGGGGGGGGGGGGCGGGGGGCCCGGCCCCCCCCCCCCACGAGGGGCGACACTCAGGGGAGTTAGGGTTATGTGACCATGGGGTGGCCCG
>CAUYPK010129764.1:0-19069 GCA_963574355.1 Loris lydekkerianus | reverse complement strand
TTTCATTTATTTATTTATTTTTGCAGTTTTTGGCCGAGGCTGGGTTTGAACCCGCCACCTCTGGCATATGGGGTCAGTGCCCTACTCCTTTGAGCCACAGGCGCTGCCCCAAATGATCTCTTTAATCAAAACATTGCAGCTCAGCGGTGAGGGCGCCAGCCACATACACCAGAACTGACAGGTTTGAATCCAGCCCAGGCCTGCCAAACAATGACAACTACAACCCCAAAATAGCCAGGCCTCGTGGCGGGCACCTGTAGTCCCAGCTACTTGGGAGGCTAAGGCAAGAGAATCACTTAAGCCCAAGAGTTGGAGGTTGCTGTGAGATGTGTGAGACTCTGTCTCAAAAAAAACAAAACAAACAAAAAAACCCACTGTAACTGTAATCCCTAATGGAAACACTTCTAACACAGAAATTAAAAATTCTGGGAATAACAGAAATTCCAACACATACAAAATTTATCACAGCATCATTTACAGATAAGCTCCAGGAGCAAAGAAGTTGAAGTCAGAAGTTCACAAATTGGTAGAGAATATCATCAGGAAAGTTAATTTTATATAAAAGTGTTGTAGGGGCTGGGCACGGTGGCTAATGCCTATAATCCCAACACTTTGGGAGGCCAAAGTGGGAGGATCATTTGAGGCCAGGAGTTCGAGACCAGCATGGGTAACACAGAAAAACCCCATCTTTACAAAAATTTTCTTAAAATCGTTTCTCAAAAATAAATAAATAAAAGGATGGGTTCAGTGAGTAGGAAGACTTTGATTGGGGGTGGGGAGATTGAGACAGGGTCTTTCTCTGTTGCCCAGGCCAGAGTACTGGTATCATCATAGCTCACAGCAACCACAAACGCCTGGGCTCAATCAATCCTCTTGCCTCAGCCTCCTGAGTAGCTGGGATTATAGGTGTGTACCACCATACCTGACTATTCTTTTTTTTTTTTTTTTTTTGTAGAGACAGGCTCTCCCTGGGTTATCCAGGCAGGTCTTGTCTTAAACTCTTGGCCTCAAGTAATCTTCCCACCTCAGCTCCCAAAGTGCCATAATTACAGGCATGAATCCCTGCACCTGGCCTAGGAGGACTTTATAAACAGTCCCTTTACCAGACACTCTCCTGTACTTTAAAAGATGAAACACGACTACCAAAATCTGTCACTCACACAGTATTTTGTTGGCTATATCATGGCAAATAAATTAAAGTCATTCACTGTTGTTTTTAAAAGAGCTGAGTTTCAAATTTGCTGACCTTTTCTTTGGTAAGAGCAATCCATAATATGCTATCTGGAAGATTTTGAGGGTATAGGCAAAAATATTTAATCCATCCCTTTGAGGTAAAACCACAAGAAAGAAAGTAATTACTTTTAGAAAGAAACTCCTGCAATGGAAAGAGCATTCTTGAAAGGGATATTTGGAAATCGCTTCACACGTAATTTTTCTGTTTTTTCTTTTTTATTTTACGTATGATTTTTTGTTTGTTTCTTTGTTTTGAGAAAGTCTCACTCTGTGTTGCTCTGGGTAGAGTGCCATAGTGTCACAGCTCATAGCAACCTCAAATTTCTGAGTTCAAGTGATCATTCTTGCCCCAGCCTCCTGAGTAGCTAGGACTACAGGCGCCACCAGAACGCTAGTTTTTCTATTTTTAGTAGAGACGGGGTCATCTTACTCTTGCTCAGGCTGGTCTTCAACTCCTGAGCTCGAGCAATCTACCCCCCTTGCCCTCCCAGAGCACCAGGATTACAGGTGTAAGCCACCCAACAACTGCATCCCCCTACTTCTTATGTAATTGTGTTACTAAAAAATTATGCAAGAATATTACCTCTGGCTTGGTGCCTATAGCTCAGCAGTTAGGACACCAGCCGTATACACTGGGGCTGGCGAGTTTGAAACCAGTCCCAGCCTGCTAAACAATAATGACAACTGCAACAAAAAAAATAGCCAGGTGTTGTGGCAGGCACCTGTACTCCCAGCTACTCAGGAGGCTGAGGCAAGAGAATCACTTAAGCCCAAGAGTTTGAGGTTGCTGTAAGCTGTGACGCCATAGTACTCTACTGAGGGCGACAGAGTAAGACTCTGTCTAAAAAAAAAAAGAATATTACCTCTGATTGCTGGCAAACAGCCAGACCAACCTTTTAAATAAAAAAAATAAAAATTACCTCTGACAACTATTACATAGTAAACAGAATTTTCTAATATATAAAAACAGAACCACTCCAAATTCTCAGATGAGCTTCAATGCATTTAATTCTAATTGTTTAAAATATTAAAATGCAAATACAATATCTTCCAATTTACATTGTAGAAACAGTTGAGTGACATTCACAAGCAAATGGCAACGCACCACCCCACATTTCAGCTAAACTTTTTGCATATTGGTAGATGAAATTGAAAAATAAGCATTATGAGGCCCGGTGAGGTGCTCATGCCTGTAATCCTAGCACTCTGGGAGGCCAAGGCGGGTGGATTGCTTGAGCGCAGGAGTTCAAAATCAGCCTGAGCAAAATCCAGACCCCTGTCCCTACTAAAAATAGAAAAACTGAAGCAAGAAGACAGCTTGAGCCTAAGAGTTCGAGGTTGCTGTGAGCTATGACACCACAGCACTCTACCCAGGGTGATAGCTTCAGACTCTGATTCAGAAAAAAAAAAAAAGAAAAGAAAGAAAGAAAAAGAAGCATTTTGATTAAGTAAATAGTGAAAATTATCCATCTCTTCCAACTGGCACAAAACTTTATAAGGCTGTCCCACTATGACAGCCTTTAAAACAACCAAAATTGAAAAAATTAATGTACTGTAAGCTGTTCAAATTGTTTTATCATGTTACACCAAGGTTTCAAAGAAAAAGAAGTGTGTTCAATCATAGTGAGCTCAAAATACATACTATGAATTTTATGGGGAAAGAAAATGCCCTTGTCCCTGAATAAACTCATTCCGTATCAGATAAATAACTCAAGAAAATATGTCACACTCAGGACAAGCCATGAGAACAGTCTGAGCGTGTATCATCACCACACCCTTTCTGCACTTCCATCTCAGCCAGTGGCCAGATGGAAATGGGAGTCTAGTCGGAGTATTTACAGACAGCGCCTGGGTCACCCCTCTGGCGGTGTCTCTTCTCTCAGTTCTTCCATCCTGTCCTTCCCATATAGTGTTAATCAACTTGACCTATGGCAAATTTAGAGCATAAACCTCAACCAGTTAAGCTACCGCAGGCATGACACACCCTATACCTATGCGCACTACTCAGCAGCTTTGCAGGTGCTATCCATTTGTTCATTCTTCTAAATAGTCCATCCTACTCCTACCATCTAAACACAAATTAAGTTAAAAGGAATAAAGGTCCTTTCTCCTGGGGCAGAAGATAAACCCTTCACCCCCTTTTTGGCTACAGTGAAACCACATAACTCTCTATTATAGCAGAATCTCCCTGGGTGACTACCTTCCTACCTTGACCACCTCCTTAAGTTGATCTAATTTTCATAGACCAGACATGCACCACATGTCCTTATGTTGACCAGTTAGTCCCTTGGGTGGTCAATTTCAGAAGTGGTCTCTGTTCTTTGGGAATTCAGAGAACCCTTTTCTCGACATTCTCTTTCCTTAGTTTTCACAGCAGCTTTCTCTTTCCCCATAAAGTAAATCTTTGCTTCTCAGCTGACTTTCCCACATTTCTCTCAAGGTCCTATCTTTGGCTGCCTTCTTTTCTAAATCCACATCTAAAAACCTAAAATCTAAATCTGCATCTCCTAGGGAAACAGCCACTCTCAAGGCCTCATTATTCTGATGATTCCCAAATATGTGTTTCCAGGTCTGATCTCTCCTCTAATTCTAGATCACAGTGAATTGCCAAGTCAACAGAGAAATGACCCAAAACCACTTCCAATTCAGGAGGTCCAAAAACATGCCTCCTCCTCGTCCATCCTCCACCACCATCTCACACGGTGGTCCAGGCTCCTTAGTCATGCTCTCCCTCTGTTTGTCCCTGCTCCAGTGGGTGCCTTACCTGCATCAGTTATCTCAACCTGATCTCCTACTAACTAATTACTAATCTCTTTACTCTCAGTTTCTTCTCACAGCCCTTAAGCAACCAGAGTTCATTATATTAAATGCATATTACACCATGTTATTTCCTCTAAAAGAACAAAGGTCCCTCCTGTCAAAACTGTCTTCCACGGCTGGGCGCCTGTGGCTCAAGCGGCTAAGGTGCCAGCCACATACACCTGAGCTGGCGGGTTCAAATCCAGCCCGGTCCCACCAAACAACAATGACGGTTGCAACCAAAAAATAGCCAGGCGTTGTGGTGGACGCCTGTAGTCCCAGCTACCTGGGAGGCAGGAGAATCACTTGAGCCCAGGAGTTGGAGGTTGCTGTGAGCTGTAATGTTACGGCACTCTACCCGGGGCAACAGCTTGAGGCTCTGTCTCAAAAAAAAAAAAAAAAACTGTCTTCCAAACATGACCAGCAAAACTGCTGATAAGCTTAACTCAGTACGAGGGAAAACATGGCCTTGCAGAGCCCAGGCAGTATCCCAAAGGAAGCCAACATTTTTGAGAATTGGAAGCTTAGTTTAAGACAGGTCTTTCGATGCAGACACTTGGCTAGAAGTGTTATGATCCAGGATAGATGGAAACAGGAAGGTGAGGACTTGGGGGTGAGGGATTTGAAAACTCTTAGGGTACAAACTGACTGTTCTGTCCTTTCCATTGCAGAGTTGATGATCTTTAAGGAAACTCTCTTATAGGGGCCTAGGGAATCTCCTTTACTCTCTGAAAATCAGCTGACAAAAGGCAGGTTGATCAGAGAAAAAGCATATAAATATATTCGAGCACAGTTTTATGTGACACAGGAACCTTCAGAATGAAGACCCAAAGATCCCAGGGAAACTGTCTATTACTGTGCTTAGGTTCAACAAAGTATGGACAGCCATGTAGAAATATGATTGGAAAAAAGGGTATGATCTGTTAAAAGACTGGGAAAGGAACCCCAGCAAGACCTGTCTAGGTTCTTCTTGGTGTCTTTGTTGCGATATTCCTCTTCCTGAGGATGGGGAGGATGCTTACTGTCTATGACATAAAATCAAACAAGGTAGGTCAGATAATTTCTTTATGGCCAGTCTTTATACACAAAGGTAGAGAGAAAGTTAGAGGAATATCTTCAGGTTTTCGCCAGGTGTGGTGGCTAACACCTGTAATCCTAGCACACTGGGAGGCCGAGGTGGGAGGATCACCTGAGCTCAGCAGTTCAAGACCAGCCTAAGCAAGATGGAGACCCCCCCATCTCTACTAAAAATAGAGTCCTATAGGCCCAGCTACTAGGGAGGCTGAGGCAGGAGGATCGCTTTGGCCTAGCAGTTTGAGTTTGCTGTGAGCTATGATGACGCCATGGCACTCTACCCAGGGCAAAGAATGATTCTGTCTCAACACAAACAAACAAACAAAAAACCATATATATATGTGTGTGTGTGTGTGTGTGTGTGTGTGTGTCTCTTCAGATTTTATGACTGGCTTTGGGGAAAAGGGGTTCTGGTTTCTATGCTCCACCTTGGAAAAGAGGGGTTCTGCTTTCTAGCCTCGCCTCAGGAGAGAATGAGGGGATAGAAACAGAAGGACAGAAGGTCAGGTCAGAGAAAAACTTCTGCTTCTGAGATTTTCTGAGGCCTTCATTTTTACTATCATTGTGTGGACCCAACACTATCTAAGAAACAAATTGTTTGCTTAGGCAGATCAGCTCAGGAAGAGTAAAGCAATGAGATTAAGAAAATGGAGGGGGTGTGGTATATGTTCCCAGGGTCCAGTCTGAGCTGAGGAAGCCAGGGTGGGTTCTGGCTGATTTCTCCCTTCAAGGCCTTTCTAATTTGATTCCAGCCTCATCTGCTGTCTTACCCAGCCTTGCCCGAGGCCATCATATAAGGTGCTGGGACTAGAGATAAACAGACAGCCTGAGGGAAGTATCTCAAACCCTCCCATCTAGAACCTACTAAATAATAAAGCATTGGAATAAATAAGAAAATGATCTCAATGAACAGGTCTGATCCTTTTATCCTTAGCAAATCCACAGCATCTTGCCATAAAAGGGGAACATCTCAGGGGTGGCGCCTGTGGCTCAGTGAGTAGAGCGCCAGCCCCATATACCGAGGGTGACGGGTTCAAACCCAGCCCTGGCCAAACTGCAACAAAAAAATAGCCGGGCATTGTGGCGGGCGCCTGTAGTCCCAACTGCTCGTGAGGCTGAGGCAGGAGAATCACGGAAGCCCAAGAGCTGTAGGTTGCTGTGAGTCCTGTGACGTCACGGCACTCCACCGAGGGCGGTAAAGTGAGACTCTGTCTCTACAAAAAAAAGAGGGGGCAAACATCTCACCATCTGTAAAAGCAAAACCATCTCAGTACTCCTGCCTGGTCAAGTGCGTAGGATCCAAGGGACTCACGGCGTGCACTCTTACTGTGTGATAACACAGCAAGAACTCCTTCCCCAGAGGCAGCGAAGATGGGCTTTGTCGGATTAACAGCTTTAAATCTCCAACACCTAGTGTTCTGTGGCGCTGTCAGGCTTAGCACACAGTAGGCACTCATTAAGTGTTGAAGAATGAACAAAAGAAGGCACAAAGCAATACACCAACAACTGAGGATTTAAGTGCTAACTGGGCAATTCATGCCACATTCCCATCTGGACTCGGCTGTCTCCTCGGAAATTTTTCAATTGTAACGGGGATTCTAAGGATGCAAACATTTGCTTTCTAGTTCAGATGCCAGATTAAGACCACCAGTCCGTACCAAAGTGCCAAACGCCAGGCAAAGAACAGCTCGCAAATCCTACTAACACCAATCCAAATTGAGTCATAAATTGGGCGATTAAAAAAAAATCTTTTGTTTTTAAACATAACCCTATCCATTCCTGGTCTTGCCAAGTATTCCCACTTAGAAAACACTGCATTTTCTTCCTCCCAATGCCTCCACTGTTACTGTTCCACTCAGCTCTATTCCAATAAATGAGAAAGCCAAATTGCATCCATCAAATATTGTCCTCCACAGCTAGTCTTGAAAACTCTTGGATGCATCTAGGATGATAGTTAAGGCAGCTTCATCAGACGCTCTGACAACTGAGTATTGTTATTTCGACTAGCTTGCTTGGAGGAGACTTTGTAATTCTCTCTCAATCACTCATGTGTGTTTACTCAGCTAAGTAACTCTTGTGACCCATGGCATTCCTCTCATGGGTATTTTAGAAAGGCAGGAAGCCAGAAAGGAGGTCAAACCCCCAAAGTTCACCTTTCCTACCCAGCAACAGAAAATAAAAGCCGCTTGCCATGGTTTGAACTGTAACAATTTTCACCCACAAGGAAGCCAAATTTTCTTTTTCTTCTGCCTGTCCCACTTCTCACCCTCCTGGGGGAGATTAAGATTACACATACTAGATAAATTGTCCAGATTGTACAAATAAATCGTTCAATGTTTTTTTTCCATAATAATTCCTTTGAGCTTTGTTGTGACGTAATCCTACAGAGTAATTATGAATATTTATATCTCAGTACATCTTTTTTCATGATAGGTTTTTTTTTTTCCCCACCCACCGAGACAGAGTCTCACTTGGTAGCCCTGGGTAGAGTGCCATGGCATCATAGCTCACAGCAACCTCCAGCTATTGGGCTTAGGCAATTCTCTTGCCTTAGCCTCCTGAGTAGCTGGGACTACAGACACCCACCACAATGCCCAGCTATTTTTTGATGCAGTTTGGCTGGGGCTGGGCTTGAACCCACCACCCTCGGTATATGGAGTCGGCACCATACTCTCTGAGCCATAGGCGATGCCCTTTTTCTTTTTTTAATGATAGTTTATGCTTTTCTTCTTTTTTTTAAAACAGAATCTCACTTTGTCACCCTGGGTAGAGTGTCGTGGTGTCACAGCTCACAGCAAGCTTAGTCTCTTGGACTCAAGCGATCTTCTTGCCTTAGCCTCCTGAGTAAGTGGGACTACAGTTGCCCTACACAACACCTGGCTATTAGAGATAGGGTCTCACTCAGTACATCTTTTTTTCTTTTTATACAAAGTCTAGCTCTGTTGTCCTGGCTAGAGTTCCATGATGGCAGCCTACCTCACAGCAACCTCCAGCCATCCTCTTGTCTCAGCTGGGCCTACAGGCGCCCACCACACCCTAGCTAATTTTTTCTATTTTTAGCAGAGACAAGGTTTCACTCTTGCTCAGGCTGGTCTTCAACTCCTGAGCTTAGGCAGTCCTCTTGCCTCTGCCTCCCAGAGCGCCAGAATTACAGGCATGGACCACTGTGCCCGGCCTATGTCAACACATCTTGAAGTAGAAGACGAAATACCAACAACACAGTGGTTGGGGTACAGGGAGAAAATGAGGTGAACTGGGGCAAATCAGCACTGAAAACCTACCAAGGATCTAAATTTCAAGGGTCGAAGACACAACCTTCCCCTTCCAAAAAAAAAAAAAAAAAATCAAACTGGTACAAGATACCTCTACTTTTAAAATAAATAAAACCCCAGTAACAAAGAACCTAGAGAAGACAAGGCAGGCAGGAATTGTAATTTAGAAGAGAGATTTCAGACACTGGACTCTTTTGCATTGGGGCTCTTGTGAAATTCACTGTTTTCTGTCCATCATAACATTATTTCTGAAGTTCCTAAAAAATATCGTTCCACTTTAATGGACAAGCTGCGCTCTGAACAGAGCCTTTATGCTCTCAATAGAATACAGTGAAGGCTTTAGCGTGCCCTGGGTGCCCTCTGTTCTAAATGATGCCAGTTTGCCAGTCTGCCATGCTTCTGCGGAGGTCCCTCTGTTCCTCATGACACCTCAGTGCATTTCTCTGAGCATTACTCCTAGGAGAATGAGCTACTTCTGCCTTTCTGAGGGCACCTGTTTATGGCTGCCCCGCCTTTCTAATCAGCTATAGAAACCAAGGAAGCAAGTTGGCCAGAACGATGACTAAACTAAGAAAGGAGGAGCTCACATCTTCCCGCAGTGTGAGCAGTCCCCTCCCCCTGCATTCCTCAGAAGTGTTTTTAAAAAACTCTGGGCAGGAGCCCTGACTTCTGGGAGTTGTGGTAGCCAGGACAATACCCAATGTTTATGGAGCATCTATTCCACCCAAGGTACGGTAGTTAAGTATTTACTCCCTAAGTGTTATCTCATTTCACCACGTTCTCTCTCCATAACCTCTGACAGGGGGCCTGGGATAGTCCTAGTTGGCAAAACGAGGTTAGGTAACTTTCTCAAGCTTGCAGTCATTAACGTTAACGAGGTAGTCAGCTTGTAAAGGGAGGCAGTCTGCCACTGGGGTCTGCTTCCTACTACTGGATTTGGAGTCCAAACTTGAAAGCCCTGAGTCATCTGCAGCCCGGTATCTCTTGCTCTGTGTTCCAATTTTTTTTTTTTTTAATCTCATTTTAGAGACAGGAGTGTCCCTATGTGGCCCAGGCTGGACTCAAACACCTGGGTTTAGGAAATCCTCCTGCCTCAGCCTCCAGAGCAGTTAGGACTACCAGGCTCCAATTTGTACTGAGCCTGTGGGCCCCGTTTCTTAAACAACCCACAGCTCTTAGGATAAAAACTAAAAGTTCAGGGTTTACTTACCTCTGGAAGATGAGGTCCTTGCATACCTCCCAGCTCTTCGTCTTAATCCCCTGGAAGGAGCACTCGTAGAGTTCTTCCGAGTCTCACAGATGGAAGAAAGCCTTTGTTACCCCCAGGCCTGTGCACCAAGACGGTTCCTTAACCAGGGATCCTCCACCTCTGCCTAGCCAACTCTGACTCAGCATTCCTGTCACTGCCGGGAGCCCACTTCCCTGGAGGAGCCTGGGAGACGTGGTCACAGGGTTAGGTCCTCCTGCTGAGAGCTCCAGCCACACTCTGTGTTTCCCCCATTTGGGTGGCATTCATCACTCATCACTGCGATTGCTTCCCACACAGAGCAGTCTGTAGGCTCCCTGGAGGCAAGACCTACTGTGTCAGGTCTACCATTATGTCCCCTAAGAATAGCCAGTGGTTCACCCAGCAAGAGTGACAGTCATCCAAGGTAGTGGTCATTCACTGCTCATTGAACAAATGTACCGAGTGCCTGCCATCCACCATGCACTCTGGTACTCAAGCTTTTCTAGTTTAACTCAGCTCACAGACTTAAGATTATGTATCAGGAAAGTGAGATGTCCTTCCATTTTTTGAAAAAATAACTGAATGAACACATGGATGGATGGGTTCAGTCGGGGTTGGGGGTGGCCAGACTGAAATACCACTGAAGGAACTCAGAAATAAGGTTAAAAATCTCCCTCCTTAGAGGTGAACTATTTTTAAAACCCTAATGTAAAAAGCCTGATGTAGGCTAAGTCTCCCGGAAAGAGACAAAATCCTGTGGGCCAAGACCTGACGGTCATCTAATTGAAAGTATTAGCATATCTAAGGAAAGAATATGTCCATCAGAAGAGAGGGGTGGGTTAGTTTAGAACCAGGGAAAAGACACTGCAGTCCGGATCCTGCTGGACCCAGAACCGTCTCCCGGGAGGTGGCAGCTGAGGCGGCAGGTGTGGCCCGGCGCGGGGAAGGATGCGGCGGCTGCTGAGTCGGCGCTCACCTCCCCCGCTCCAGCTCCCGCGGCGCTGGCAGCCCGACTGCAATTCCGCTTCCGCCGGCAGGAATTGCCTAATAATAGCTCCCCGGTGTGCGTCTGCACCCCGCGCCGGGCACTGGTCTACACCCCTCCCTGCACCTAGGCCTCGCAGCCCAGCTCCCAGCTGGAGAAGCCTGGAGCGCTGGAGGGCTCGCCCAAGGTCAGACTGCCGAGACCTGGAAAGGGGCGGCCGAGGTTTGGGACCGGCTGGCCCACTCCGGGCGCAGCTTCGCATCGCCTCTCCCTTGCACGTACCGCCCACCCGAGATGGCCTAGGCTCAGGGCAGAAAATAACTAAGTGGGCCTCCTGGTTGAGGTCCCTGCGTGGTGCGGACTGGTCTCCTGTCTGCCTTCCCAGGATGCGAGTCATCCCAGACCGCGGAGATCTCCCCAGATTGTGGAGATTGAAGCTTCTGCACCCCCGAAGTCCTCCTCCTTGGGCCCCAGCCCCTCCCGCCCGCGAAACCCCTCAGGGGATCTCAGGGACGCTCCGGCCCTCCCTCCGAGCCTTCCCTGTCCTAAACCCCTCAGGGGATCACACGGACGCTCCGAGCCTTCCCTCCGAGCCTTCCCTGTCCTAAACCCCTCAGGGGATCACACGGACGCTCTGAGCCTTCCCTGCGAGCCTTCCCTGTCCTAAACCCCTCAGGGATCTTAGGGACGCTTTGTCCCTCTCTGCGAGCCTTCCCTGCCCTCCTGAACCCCTCAGGGGATCACACGGACTCTCCGAGCCTTCCCTCCGAGCCTTCCCTGTCCTAAACCCCTCAGGGGATCACACAGACTCTCCGAGCCTTCCCTGCGAGCCTTCCCTGTCCTAAACCCCTCGGATCTTAGGGACGCTCCGTCCCTCCCTCCGAGCCTTCCCTGCCCTCCCGCCGCAGTCTCTAAAACACGCCATCGGCCAGGCCGGTGGCTCACGCCTGTAATCCTAACACTTCAGGAGGCCAAGGTGGGTGAATCGCCTAAGCTCGGGAATCGGAGACCAGCCTGAGCAAGAGCGAGACCCAACTAGCTGGGCCTTGTGATGGTGGCCTGTAGTCCCAGCTACTGGGGAGGCTGAGGCAAGAGGATGTATTGAGCCCAGTTTTAGGTTGCTGTGAGCTACAGAGACACCAGGATGATAGAGTGAGACTTTGTCTCAAAAGAAAAAAAAAGGGGGGGGGGCGCCTGTGGCTCAAAGGGGTAGGGCCACGGCCCCATATGCAGGAGGTGGCAGGTTCAAACTCAGCCCCAGCCCCGGGTGAAAACTGCAAAAAAAGAAAGAAAAAAAAAAAAGGCCATCATTTATTGGCACCCCACATCTCATAGGGGCGGGGGGGGGGGGGGGAGGATAACAGTATCCTCAGATACTGAGCAAAACAAACACTCTTACTGGAGAAAGGGGCACCTAGAACTGACCTTTGCTAAGGGGACTCCTGCTCACCCTGGGCCCCTGGAAGAGGCAGGGAGGTGGATGGAGAAACCTTGGTTCTGGCATTGGGTCCAGCCCTGTGTCCTTGAAAAAAATCACTAAACTTTTAAGGACTGAAATCTAAGAAAGTGTGAAGATTTCCCTCTCTTCATGGTCAAAGTTTAGAAAGAGCAGGGTGTGCTGTGCACTGGTGGGCACACAATGCCTGCCTTTTGACACCACCCCCACCCCCCCACCCCCAGTTGTATCTAGACGGGCCTGGGAAGGGTAAGAGCCCACAGTGAGCAAAAGGCAGGGCGGGCGGACGCTACACGTTGTGACCTGCATTGTTCTTTCTCTCTCCACTCCCTCTCTGCTCTCCTGCTCTTGAAACACAAGCCAATGCCTCATTAAAGACTGCAAGCCACCCCCATTAGGTGCAAATGCATGGAAACATATTCATGATTATTCAAATGAATCCCTGTGAAATAATCAGCACTGCCTTCATAAATATTCATTATCACCGTGCTAATCACCACGTAATCTCACAAGAGGGTGTGCCCTGTAATCCTGCTCTCTTTTGCCCTCTCTTCCCTCCTCCCTTTGTCTGAGACTCTTCTTTTTTCTTCCACGCCTAAGCTTCTAAGGTCTTCTTAGGTCTTCGGGATCTCATTCAGGGTGAAGATATTTCTGGTTCTGATCTAATGCTTGCCTTATTTATCTCTATCAGAAGATTATTTTACCAGAGAGTTATCCTTTCCCTGCAATGCATGTCTGACCGTGGTGCAACAGCTGTAGATTCTCAGGCATCAGTACTTCCCTGACACTCCCTGTAATGGGTCACAAGAGGTCCTCTTGGCCTCATGGGCACTGCGGGCAGCACCGTGTGCTGGGGCCCAGGAAGCAGCCAGAAGGATGACACCTTACAATCTGGTACAGGATAAGGACAAGGGAACAAGGCTCTGTAACAGCATGCACAATGAGATCACACAATAGAAGTAAGAGGCAGGAACCATGGAGCACACGGAGGGCAGCTGACGCCAGGGGAGGCTGGAGCTATGGAGAGAGGGGTGACCAGGCCTCAGAGTGGCCCTGAGATACTCCCTCTCCAGCTGTGTACCTGGCTACTTACACTCACCATCTCTCCTTATGCTGGTTATCTGCCTCTTTCCTAACTTGATCATCTGTTACTAATTGCAGCAACTATGTGCAAAGTTAGAAAATAATCATGAATTTGTTGAGACAAGGTATGAGAAGACTCCTATAAGCAGGATGAGTCAAAAGACGTTAATCCTTTAAACAGAGCCTTCCTGGAGCTTGTTCCAGTCACTAGGATTTAGCACGGTGACAAGAAAGAGGCAAAGAAAGTGAAGAAAGGCCTATGCATTTACAAGCTTTGAGAAACCAGAGCGCCCAGGCTTATACCAGCCCTTGTTTGGTAGTACCCAGAGTAGTGTCAGTGTAGTCTATTTGGGCACTTGATAGTGTGACAAAGTGTCAAAGCCATATCCTCCCATGGAAAAAGACACAGAGGAAGAGGAACCTTTTTTTTTGAGACAGAGTCTCACTTTGTCGTCCTTGGTAGAATGCCATGGTGTCACAGTTTACAGCAACCTCAAATTCTTGGGCTTAAGCAATTCTCTTGGCTCAGCATCCCAAGTAGCTGGAACTACAGGCACCCACCACAACACCCAGCTATTTTTTGTTGCAGTTGTCACTGTTGTTTAGCAGGCCTGCAATCAAGTAACCCAATTTCTTTTCTTTTTTTTTTTTGAGACAGAGTCTCATTTTGTCACCCTCGGTAGAGTACTACAGCTCACAGCAACCTCTAACTCTTGGGCTTAAGCGATTCTCTTGCCTCACCCTCCCAGTAGCTGGGACTACAGGCGCCTGCTGTAACGCCCAGCTATTTTTTAGTGAAATTGTCATTGCTGTCTTTAACGGGCTGGGGCCAGGTTCAAACCTGCCACCCTCTGTGTATGGGGCCGGCACCCTATCCTTTGAGCCACAGGTGCCACCTGAGGAACCTTTTTACAGTTAAAGACTCTGGGAATTCTAGAATGGAAATAGAAATAACAAAAATGAAAGTGGCAGGGGGGAAATAATAGCAGCTATCACAACTTCTAGGCCCAATAAAATGGTAAGTATTATACAGTATGTTGTAAGCTGCCCTGTAAGATACAGGGGACTCTCACTATTGTCTTTAATTTGATACAAGAAGCATTTTACCTTTCCAGCTTTTCAAGATATACAGAAAACCCACTATTGCTTATGCTTTGAATACGAATCATTTTTCTTATCAAATGAGAGGCAAATTGCTCCCAAGTACCAAACATGCGTAGGTTGAAAATGAATTGAAAATAGTGTCTAAAGCAATACTTTTAGTAGCTCTATTTATCTCCTTAAAGACCTGAAAATAAGATAGTCCATCAAAGAAAGCCCTCTGTTCCCCTTTCCTATTAAACATAGAGAACACTACCAGGGTGGAAGAAAAAGGCATGTGGGTGACCAATGTTTTCATGGTTGATTTATTAATGGCTTCAGAGAGATAAATAATATTACTTTCTAACCCAAAAAGGTTTCATACCTAAGATTCGCAACACTATTTCTTAAATCAACATTGCTTTCTCTTTCTAGAAATTGTCACAAAAAAATAGAAGTCCCTAGTTTGATTTAATGAGATTCACACAAAGGGAGTTGTCAGTAACTGCAGAAACAGGGCAGGGTTTTCATAATGATTGTGCTTGAATTGTATTCAGTTCTGAAAAGAGGCTTTTTAATTATAGGTTTTGGGGGTGGGGGAGAAGGGTAGGGAGAATGGAAGTAGAGGGGGGTGGATGTCGTTTTTCACGGTAAGAGACTGAAAAGTCTTTTATCTATTTAAAAGGATAGCAGGTGGGCTCTACTAACAAGTCTCAACCCCAGGACTTGGCTTAGCCCTACAGAAAATGTTTTTCATTTTCAACCCTATGTATTTGCTGTTTCTTCACTTTTTTAAATTATAGCTCTTCAAATAAGAGCTCCCAAGGCCTAGGGGAGTAGACAAGGGTTCAGCCAAGCACAGTTCAGAGGGTGTGGATACCTCTGCCCAGCAGAGTTCCTGGAGTCCTGGACACTTCTGCGGCAGCCCTGAACGAGCTGCTCCCAGACAGCGCGGACACAAGCTATTTTGAAGTTGTGACATTAAAGCCTATGATGGTCTCCCGGATTAACAGCATGGGAGCTGGGATTTTTGACAGTGTTAGGTAATTCCATCCATCTGAATTTATCTATTATAATTTCTCACCTTGAACCTGAAAATGCCTGTGGGACTCATTTTAGAAGAAGCCTAATCTACTTCATATAACCTATGTGCTGAATAGTACTGAATCCCAAAAGAGCAGGGCCAGACCCTTTCCACAGGTAAGCTGAGTTTGGAAGTTTAGGGTCAGCTCAGCACCCTCTGGATTCTTGTCTTCACAGGTTGTACCTTTCCTTAACCATTCTTTTATTGTTAAAATTCGATTTATTGGGGTATAATTTATATACTTTTTTTTTTTTTTTAGAGACAAGAGTCTTACTTTGTCCCCCTCGGTAGAATGCTGTGGCATCACAGCTCACAGCAACCTCCAGATATTGGGTTTAGGCGATTCTCTTGCCTCAGCCTCCCAAGTAGCTGGGACTACAGGCGCCTGCCACAACGCATGGCTGTTTTTTTGTTGCAGTTTGAATGTGGCTGGGTTTGAACCCACCAGCCTCCATATGTGGGGCTGGCACCCTACTCACTGTATATACAGTTTAAAAGTTCACTCTTTTTGGTGTATGGTGGCACAAGTTTTGACAAATGTACAGTGCTATGGACTGAATTGTGTCTCCCCACTCCTCTCCCCCCCCAAATTCCTATCTTCAAGCCCTGCCTCTCAATGTGACTGTATTTAGAAGCAGGGCTTTTAGAAGGTTAAATGAGGTAATAAGGGTGGGATCCTAATCCCATAAAATTGCTGGCACTAGAAGAAGAGGAAGATAGCCCAGCGTTGTGGCAGGTGCCTATACCCAGTGGGGGAGGGGGAAGGGGTGTGTGTGACAAAGTGAGACTCTATCTCAAAAAAAAAAAAAAGAAGAAGAGGAAGAAAAAGACACCCTCCCTTACACTTCCCCCACACTCACCAGGAAGAGAGACTTCAAATCAGCTGGTGTCTTGATTTTGGATTTACAGCATCCAGAACTGTGAAAAAATTAATTTCTGCTATTTAAGCTACCCTGTCTGTGGTATTTTATAATAGCATCTGGAGCAGACTAGTGCATATAATCATCTAACCACCATATGGTTAAAATATAATACAATTCCCAAATATAATACAATTCAAAATATAATACAATTCCCAAAAGTGTCTCATGCCCCTTTGTAGTCAATTCCTCTCCACATCTCCACCTCTTGGTAATCCTTGATCTGATTTCTGTCCCTATAGCTTTACTTTTTTTTGTTTGTTTGGTTTTTAAGACAGAATCTCACTATGTCACCCTTGGTACAGGGCCATGGCATCATAGCTCACAGCAACCTCCAACTCCTGGGCTTAAGCAATTCTCTTGCCTCAGCCTCCTGAGTAGCTGGGATTACAAGCGCTCACCACAACACCGGGCTGTTTTTTGGTTGTAGTTGTCATTGTTGTTTGGCAGGCCCAGGCTGGATTCGAACCACCCAGCTCCAGCGTATGTGGCTGGCACCTTAGCCGCTGAGCTATAAGCACTGAGCCACCTATAACTTTACTTTTTAGAGAATGATTTCTTTAAAAAATTAATCATATGCTCTAAAATCTTTTATGTCGGCCTCTTTCCTTTCACTTAGCATGATGCTTCTAGAATTTATTCAGGCCATAATTCCATCATATGTGTATATTGTAATGTATCGCTTCATTCCCTGTTGGTGGTCATTTTGTTTATTTCCAGTTTAGGGGCATTATGAATAAAGATACTGAAAATGCCTGTAGATAAGTGAGATCGCCAAGTTGTATGGGAAGTATTTCTGTAAATTTATAAGAAATTTCCTCTTTCTCTTTCTACCTTTTCTTGGGCCCTCCAGTATACTGTCTTTGTGATTTATTTAGGTTGAAAAATAAAGTACTCTAGAAATCAAAAGATTATCTTTAGCTACATTTCTAGCATCCATCTGAACTCTAAAAGACATAAAGTGAGTTTCTTGCTCTGGATGACGACCTTAAAGGTTACCTTGAGGGGCCGGGCATGGTGGCTCTCTCAGTGTGAGTTATGACACCAAGGCACTCTACCCCTGGGCACAGGGTGAAACTCTGTCTTAAAAAAAAAAAGTACCTGGAGGATAAGATAGGTGGATAAAATAAGCACTAAGGTGCTTATTTTAGTCAATTCAGACTTCTGTAACAATAGACTCCACGGCTTATAAACAACATTAGTTTGTTTCTTGAAGTTCTGGAGGCCACAAGTGTGAAATCATGGTGCCGCCGGCATGATCGGGCTCTGGTGAGGGCCCTGTTCCTGGCTGCAGTCTCACAGACTGGCATCTTCTCATTGTATGATCACATAATGAAAAGAGAAAGAGAGCTCTCTCTAGGGACCCTTTTACAAGGGCTCTAATCCCATTCATGAAGGCTCTATCCTGGTGACCTAATTACCTCCCAAAGGCTTCACCTCCTAATACCATTCCATTGGGATTTAGGATTTTTTTTTTTTTTTTTTTGAGACCGAGTCTCCCTGGGTAGATTGCTGTGGGATTATCATAGTTCACAGCAACCTCAAACTCTTGGGCTCCAGTGATGTTCTGCCTCATCCTCCCAAGTAGCTGGGACTATAGGTGGGCTCCCACCACAATGCTTAGCTATTTTTTCTATTTTTAGTAGAGGTAGAATTTTACTCTTGCTCAGGGTGGTCTCAGACTCCTGAGCTCAAGCAATCTACCCACCTTAGATTGCTGAAGTGCTAGGGTTATAGGCACGAGCCACCATGCCAAGATTTAGGATTTTAACATATGAGTTTGGAGGGGACACAAACATTCAGCTTTAACAGTGCTATACAAGTCACAGAGAAGTGTCCCTAGAAAAGCAATTCTAGATAATTAAAGAATTCTCCAGTGTGTCCAGTTACAAAGTAAATTTATAAAAATCTTAGCTTTATTATATCAGAAAAATCAATTTAAAATTATAATGAAAGAGGTGGATAGAATCTTGTGATAGGGTTCCACCAGAGAGACAAAAGCAGCAGATTTATTTATTCATCCACTCATTTCAAGAAATTGGCTTAGCCAGGCATGGTGGCTCATGCCTGTAATCCTAGCACTCTGGGAGGCCAAGGCAGGTAGATTGCCTGAGATCAGCCTGAGCAAGAGCAAGATCCCATCTCTAAAGAAAATAGCCAGGCATTGTGATGGATGCCTATAGTCCTAGCTACTCAGGAGGCTGAGGCAAGAGAATCACTTGAGCCCAAGAGTTTGAGGTTGCTGTGAGCTATGATGCTATAGCACTCTACCGAGGGCAACACAGTGAGAGTCTGTCTCAAAAAAAAAAAATAAAAGAAATTGGCTTACATGATTACAGAAGCTGGGTAGGAAGAAATGATAGACCATCAGGAATAATAGGCTGGAAATCTCTGGGGCGGGAGCTGGCACTGTAGTCCACAGGCAGCATTTTGTCTTCCTCAAGGTGATCTTAGTCCTGCTCTTAAAGCCTTCACCTGAGTGGAGGCTTGCTGAGATTATCAAGGATATTTTTCTCTGCAGAAAGTTAACTGATTGCTGGGCACAGTGGCTCACACCTATAATCCTAACACTCTAGGAGGCTGAGGTGGGTAGATTGCTTGAGCTCAGGAGTTCAAGACCAGCCTGAGCAAGAAAGAAACTGTCTCTACTAAAAAAGTACAAAAACTAGCCAAGGGTTGTGGTAGACACCTGTAGTTCCAGCTATTTGGGAGGCTGAGGTAAGAGGATCATTTGAGCCCAAGAGTTTGAGGTTGCTGTGAGCTATGATGCTATAGCACTCTACCGAGGGCAACACAGTGAGAGTCTGTCTCAAAAAAAAAAAATAAAAGAAATTGGCTTACATGATTACAGAAGC
>CAUYPK010129761.1:0-28339 GCA_963574355.1 Loris lydekkerianus | reverse complement strand
TCTTGCAAGTCTTTTCTGTCATTATAAGTACACTCAGAACATAAAATATCTTAAGTGGTAAGACATTCTTACCATGAAAATGGTTGTATTAAAAGAATACCCATTTGTTTTGCTTGGAGAGATACAAATTGAATACAGAAGATTCTCAATGGGAAAAAGCTCAATGTTCTTCCCACCACCTATGCCACATTTGATTTTTCCAATTCCAGAGAGCAAAAAAACGAGCTAAAGGACATCTGGGGTTAAAAATGCAAGAAAATGTTAACATGCAAGCAATGGTCTAAACACTCAAGATTCATGTTAACGAATTCAAAATTATTGTCTATGAGATTTTCATTGATGAGTAGGGCTCTGGGCATACCAAATTATCACACAAATCATTGCCTTTTGAGACTTTGGATACTTTTACAGTTTAATTTGCAAACAGAATTTTTATAACAAATTATTTTTAACCAAATCATATCTTGAAAACTGTTTATAGAAAACCCAGGGAATAAAGTGAACTGTTCATTGTGGAAGGCCTTAAATTACATTATTACAGTAGAAAATACAGGAGGTAGAAGATAACTGAAAAGACCAATGCAACATTAGATTCAAATCTATAGCTCCTGCAGCTACTTAAAACATGGTTTTAGAAACTAAACCCAACATTTCCAGTAACCATAGAAACAGTTAAAATAAAATTTGCCATGAAAGCCCTCTTATCATGCTTGACATAGGGAGGGAGGAAGATGTAAGAACCAGGACACACGAGACATGACATTTTATCTACAACTCCTGTTTGCTTCACTGAGGCTGCAGTTTCAAAATTCAGTCACCTTCTTCAGCTTCAGACTCAGATTCTAGAAAAGGGGAAAAAATGCAGTCAAGCATTATATATCAGAAGGCAAAGTTCTTATTTATAATTTTCAAGCTACTTATTGTAAGAAATCTTAATAATATCCTACTTTGATGAAAGGGATAATTCAAAAGCATTCACATTTAATTCATAAATGTTAACTGTTTTTAAAATTTTTAATTTCTCTAAAGATGTTCAGTATTAATAGCAGATTTACACATATTGTAATAAAGCACAGTTTTCCTACCTGCCTTAACTCAAGTAACTATTTGCTATAGTAAATGAAGATACTGTCTCCTAGGCACAAAGTGACATCAGAACGAAAGAAGGAAGCCGGTGTGGACATATACAATGGCCACATTAAAATTAGTTTCTAAGCTTCACCACACCAATCCGCATAAAGGAAAAGACTCACCTTCTTCAGCATTTTTGAGCCACTCTACAAACTTCTTCATTTGCTCAAGGAAGACACTTTTTCCTTTTGCAACATGTGCATCTTTATACCACTTGAGAATGGGCTCTTCACTCAGGACTTCAGCTGTCAAGAATAATCATTACATTAGGGGAGTTTTATTTGTTTGAGACAGGGTCTTACTTTGTTGCTGCTGGTAGAGTACCCTGGCATCACAGCTCACAGCAACCTCAAACTCTTGGGTTCAAGCAATCCTCTTGCCCCAGCCTCCAAGTAGATGGAACTACAGGCACCCACCACAACATCCGGCTATTTTTAGAGATAGGGTCTCGTTCTTGCACAGGTTGGTCTCAAACCTGTGAGCTCAGGCAATCTACCTGCCTTGGCCTCCCAGAGTGCTAGGATTATAGGCGTGAGCAGCTTCACCCGGCCGTCATTAGGGGAGTTCTAAATATTTTTTTTTTTTTTTACTTCAGGAAGAGTTAGAATCAAAGGAGCAAATGCCTGCTTGTCAAACAAGACCCTTCTGAAAAGTAAAAACAAACTATATACATGTTTCTAAGCTAAATCTATATTCTAACACTGGTTTCTTCAACAATCAATTTCAAGAAATATAGAAAGGATGAAACTGGAACCATATATTAGGAAGAGACTTTTATCAACTTGTCAATGTACCAAACCACAACTAGGGAAAATTTTTATTAAACCAGCAATTCTGCCGAATGGAAGGCACTTTTGCCTTAGGAGACATTCTTGTCACAATGGGGAGAAGTGCTACTGGCATCTACTGAACAGAGGTGAGAGATGTTTAACATTATAATGCACAAGACAGTCACAAAGAGAATTAACAGAGTAAACTGACTACCATTTTGGTTACCAAAATGTTAGTAACACTGAAGTTAAAGAGATCTGTATAAATGATCAGAAATATCTGGTAGAAAATTTACTAATTTTTTAAAGTATGAAAATGGTGGTTTTATTAAAAAGAAAAAAATTTAAGTCATTTGCACTTCATATTTAAGAATTCAGGGCAGTGCCTGTGGCACAGTGAGTAGGGTGCTGGCCCCATACACTGAGGGTGGCGGGTTCAAACCCAGCCCTGGCCAAACCGTAACAAAAAAATAGCTGGACGCCTGTAGTCCCAGCTACTCGGGAGGCTGAGGCAAGAGAATTGCCTAAGCCCAAGAGCTGGAGGTTGCTGTGAGCTGTGACACAGCACCCTACCAAGGCTGATAAAGTGAAACTGTCTCAAAAAAAAAAAAAAGAAAAAAAATTCAATGAAAAATTCCAGAAATTTCTAGGACTTGTTTATAAATAATCCGGAGGGGAGAAATGAGGGTAGAAATGTTCCCAAGAAACCTAATCACAAACTGATAATCACCAGAATATGGGTACTCAAGAGTTCACTTCACTTCACAAGTGAAGGTCAACACTGGGTGGTAGGGTAGGTTGAAGTCTACAGAAATACGAAGAGTATGTCAAGAAAGGGACCTGCAGAATTTGATAATGGCTTGAATATAGAAGTCAAAGCTTCAGGCTGAATAACGAAAGCTTTATTTTTTAATTATTTTTTTTAAGAGACAGAGTTTCACTCTGTCACCCTTGGTAGAATGCAATGACATCACAGCTCACAGCAACCTCAAACTCTTGGGCTTAATTGATTCTCTTGTCTCAGCCTCCCGAGTAGCTGGGACTACTGGCACCCGTCACCCTCAGTATATGGGGCCAGTGCCCTATTCACTGAGTCACAGGCGCCGCCCTGAATAATGAAAGCTTTAGATTTTAACTTGTGAGTAACGGTTAGAGATGTTTTGATACCAATCTAAAAAAGGCACCCAATATAATCAGAGGTGACTCTATTGGTGACTAGATATAAAATAGTACAGAGAACTGATGTTCAGATAATTACTTTTATAACGAGTTTTCAAGGACTTTTATTAAATATATTTATAAAATTTAAAATTTAAATTACCTTTATAAAAAAGCACCACTATTTTCTGGAAGGCTTTCATGAAATGAATGTTGTCATAGCAATACTCCTGAATCTTCAGTAACAGAGTCAGCTCAGACTGACCTTGAGTAGTAAAGGCAGCAAGTAGAGGGCTGTATTGCTTTTAAAGTAAAGGGAGAAAAGATTTAGTTATTATGACCATCCATTATAAAATTCCTATAGCATACTGGGAACTATAATCTGAGTATTGCAAATTAAGAAAAATCTACTAAGCACTTACATTGAATAAGCAATACTGCAAGCAAATACTCCAGGTAACAAATATTAAGATATTAGAGCGAAAAAGGGAACATTCTATTTCCCAATAGGAAATAATTCCTGCACACTTAAATGCCTTTAAAACCTGTTCTTATTTTTAACTTGTGAACCAAAGAAAACCCAACTCAGACTCCAAAGTTTTATCAGGAGTTGTATGTTATTTGTCTACTTGCTGGTGGGTCATCCCCAGGAACCATGATAAATTCTCTCAGAAGAGTCTAGTCATCACTCACTTATCCCTACCTAAAAGCAGAACAGTTTGCTCTTGTCAAGGCACAGGTCTAATAATACCTTCAAGTGCTTGATGGCTTGCTCTGCTACAAGCTCCTCTTTTTTGTTCCATTCCACAGTGCTCATTACACTGGACCAGACTATTCCGATGACAACTGGTTCTGGGATGTTGTTTTTTTTCATTTCCTCCTTCACATATAAAATTATCTGAAAAATAATCCAAATTTAGTAACAGAAGTCACTTTTAACACATACATATTTCACATGTCAAATTTAGACCTTTTATAAAAGAGCAAAAAAAAAAAAAATTCCCAAGCAACTAGAAACTACACATAAACAGAGACTTTTTGAAACTGAAAGGGGTGTTGAGCCCCAACCTTACATCTCTGGGCATTAGAGAAGACTGGGGCGAAGTCAAAAGTGTAACTGGCCAGGTGTCTGGCTCACATCTGTAATCAGGCAAGAGGACAACTTGAGTTGGAGTTCAAGACCAGGCAGAGCAAAAGCGAGACGCCACTTTTACTAAAAATAAAAAAAAATGGCCCTGGGGCCTCAAATTAAGTTACCCTTTAGTTGACTGAAGCAGAAAAAAAATTAAAAAACTAGCCAGGCATTGTCTACAGCCCCAGCTTCTTAGGAGGGAGGCTAAGGCAGGAGGATTGCTTGAACCCAGGAGTTTGAGGTTGCTGTGAGCTAGGCAATCTAGCTTTGGCAACAGTTTAGACTCTATCTCAAAAGGAAGTTCTAGTGTAACATTCTATAACTATTAACTCAAATTCATGCCAGTTTTATCTCAGAAACTAAAGTTTCTCAAATGAGTGAAAATTTCTATGCCAGAAGCTTAGCCATAAAAAGACAGTTTAAACAAAAGCAGCTTACATCCTTAAATGGATCACCACGGGACATCTGTTCTTGAAGTTCCTTCTGGAGCTCCTTCCTAGCTCCTATGGTTTGCTGATTCCGAACATACTCTGACAGCTCTTTTAAGCCTGCCTCTGTGAAATACTTTGTGAAGTGTTCAACGCTTTGCTTATTGGCAGGAAAGAGTTCCTGAAAGAATTAATCTGGTTAAATGTCTTCAAATCAGAAGAAAAATACCTTTTCTTTTCACAGATTTAGAAATACATCTGTTGGCAAGAATGGGAAGGAAAAAGTTACGTACCATCAGCCTGTTATCCATGCTGACTTTCCGAAGACTTGCAGCTACTGCATTGATATCTTTTTCATTTATCCACGATTTGAAGAGCTTTACAGCAAAAGCTGCTGAAACCCCTACGAAAGAAAAAAATTCCTAGTTCCAATCCCTGCATCCCCTGAAATCCTTCCCTTGACAGTTTAACCACGATACCACTTTCTCCCCAAACTTACTAGTAAACTTTACTGTGCCACTATTTACTATTTCTCCAATTTATCTATTCTACCATTTGCTAATTGTGTATTATTGGCCAAGATACTAAGTATTTTCTAACATGTTAATTGAGGGTAATAGTTCCAACAGTTGATGACACGGCTATTGGGAGAATTAAAGGCACCGTAAAATAGTTTAAAAAATAAAAAGTGTTAGCTTTTTAAAAAATTACTGTACAGACTAATTCAACAATTGAAACCATAATTGGGAACTTATTTTCCTTTTCAGTTTGGTATTTTATCCAATGCCATCTTCTCCATTAAAGGTGTTTCCAAAATCTCCCAAGTAGCATTATCTTTTGGGTTCCCACAGTGTATCTTATGTTAGCACCAACACATCTAACCACCTTTTGTCTAAAACCTAGATTATCTGTTGCATGTGTAAAGCAAGCCATTAAACTGGGATGCCACAGGCATACATTAGGTATCTTGAACTAAAATTAGCTTATTACATTTGAGGACGGCTAATAAACAAAGACCATCACACAAGTCACATCTATGAATGGCAAACCACGCCCCAACTTTTTCATTATCAGTTCATCTTTTAAGCTCTTACCAGCCTCACTTTCAAGTCAACTAAATAAATACCATCCTTTACTAAAGGTTGATTACCTTCTTTAACCAAATTCTCATTATAAAGGCTATTAAGAATGGATGCGTTAAGTGTTCCATTCGCCAGAAGAACACCAGTCAACATAGCCAGTTTGTTCCTCTCCGACTCTGAAAAACCTTTTAAGAACAGCAGCAGCTGTAAAAGTAGAGAGTTAAGGATTAAAAGAGCAATCACATTAAGAGAGGCAGTATAGCACAGTCTGTTGGTTGTACGTGTGTGCTCTAGAGCCCAACCACCAAATTTGTATTTCTATTATAATACATGTCAGCTGAATGATCTAGGGCAAGTCACTCAATCCCTGTGGCTCGGTTTCCTCACATGTAAAATGTAGATAATAAAACCTGCCTCACAAGGTTTTTATGAATATCAAGTGAATTAATATAATCAGAACAGTGCCTGGTACTTTATAGATAAAAGTTACTGCCAACAGTACCAGATTTTTTGTGTACCTGTATTTGAAATAATCAAAAGCTGAGACTCAAATACCAAGCAGGCTGAATTTACTGAACAAATCTCACTTTGATTCTTAGTCCTTTGGCATTTGCCAAGCTAAGAACAGCGCACAGCAAGTTAGAAATATTCTAACAAACTAAATGATATATCCTCAAACGCACCTTACCCAGATATCTAAAATCACCTCCAATCTGTGGCACAATGAGGATCTAGCATTCCCCTGACCCCAACTTTTTCTTTTCCACAGTGCATATTACTACTCTTACCTTTTTCACTTCATCTTCAAAACCCTTCTCCAGGTATTTGTAGCGCCTGATTAACTTGTTAAAAACCTATGAAGAACATTAAATAAATTCAGTAACTTCCTATGTGCAGACACCAGGTCCCTGAAAGATGTAGGTCAGGAATACTGAGACCCTTTCTACAGTATTTCTAAACAGCAAAGAAGTCAATCTTCCACCGGATGTAACAGGTTATAAGCGGTTTAAAACAATGAGAAGAGTTTGTCAGCTCTCAAATCCTACACTATACCAATGCTATGAACACTTTAATAGCTAGCTCTCAGCAGATTTCTATTGCTGTATAGTAAAAAAGGACTAATCTTTACTCAAGCAAAACTCATTTACCCATTTGTAGGACATCAACAGTAAAATCATAAATATAGTTCTATGTTTTCTGATAACAATATATAGGTTAGATGTACTTGAATTCTTTGCTTACAGAAACACAAACATAATTATGCATGAAACTTGCAAATGAGATCTTGATTAATAAGGTAATCTATTTATAACTCAGTTATCTTTAATTATATAAAGGCGAGGTATAGTGGCTCATGGCTATAATCCTAGCACTCTGGAAGGCCAAGGCAAGAGGATCACTTGAGCCTGAATTGGAGGTTGCTGTGAGGTATGAACGCCAAAGCACTCTACTCAGGAAGACAGTCTGAGACTGTCTCAAAAAAAAAAAAAAAAAAAAAAAAAATATATATATATACACACACACACACACACACACACACACACACACATATATATACATGAATAATAATTCACCTATGGAAATAACAATAGGGAACAGATTTTCCTTTTCAGCTTGACCTTATCCTTAAAAACGGAATTATTCCAGAAGGACAAATAGAAAAGAGAGAGCTAATTTAATCTTTTCTATATTGTTCCCTGTAACACATCTGCAGTTTTAAATTCATTCACTGCACCAGAAACAGCATTCCAAAACGTGAAAAGCAAATTCTTTCAACTTTCTACCTGCAACTTTTCAAAAGTAAAATATTCCTTAGATATTAGTCAGATGGATACTGAAAATAACTAGGTAAAGTTTCGCTTACCTGAGCAAATGCTTGCATGGTCTCTAGGTCTTCTTGTGCTGCAAACACGCAGACATCTGTACGCATCATGTCATCTGCCAGTGTACCACCTGGGGCTAAGGTGTATTTTGCAAAGAAATTGCAGTGACTTTCATTTTAAATTTAAAAATATTTCTATCTTACTTTCTATAAGAATTTTTATTATATAATAAAGTAAAGCAGGAATAAACTTACTACCCCCAGAGCCACCCAATGAAATCCATTGCTTTAACCACACAATAGTACCAAATCTGTCAAATAGGGATGTATGATTACATGCTTTCCATGGAGTAAACAATCCTTTAAGTTCCCAAAGAGGCTTTGCTATAAAAACCCACAAAGTTAGAGTTTATACTTTAAAAAAGTGGGGCAGGGATAAACCAGTGGGGTCACAAAGTATGCTTGTGTGCTGGTAACTGGTGAAGTTGGGAACAGATGAGATGTTCATCATACTGTTTTCTTTAAGGTATGTTTGAAAGTGTCCTTAGTAAAAAAAAAAATTTTTTTTTTTTTTTGTAGAGACAGGGTTTTACTTTATCGCCCTCGATAGAGTGCCATAGAGTCACACAGCTCACAGCAACCTCCAACTCCTGGGCTTAGGCGAGTCTCTTGCCTCAGCCTCTAGGGTAGCTGGGACTACAGGCACCCACCACAATGCCCGGCTATTTTTTTGCTGCGGTTTGCCTCGGGCTGGGTTTGAACCCACCATCCTCAGTATATGGGGCTGGCACCCTACCCACTGAGCCACAGGTACCACCCCCTTAGTAAATGTTTTTAAAAGACCTTTTTTGCTGATAGCAATATTATGAACAGAAAACAGCAGCAATCTTTTGTATATCTTACTATAAACAATGTATGAAAACACAATGAAAGTAATACTTGACTAGGCCATTAGAAGGTATGAATTTTAGGGCTTGGCGCCTGCAGCTCAGCAAGTAGGGCACCGGCCACATACACCTAAGTTGGTGGGTTTGAGCCTGGCCTGGGCCTGCTAAACAACAATGACAACTGCACCCAAAAAACAGCTGGGTGTTGTGGCGGGCACCTGTAGTCCCAGCTACTCAGGAGGCTGAGGCAAGAGAATCACTTAAGTCCGAGAACTTGAGGTTGCTATGAGCTGTGACACTATGGCACTCTGCCAAGGGTGACTGACATACGTAGTGAGACTGTCTCAAAGAAAAAAAAGAAAAAAAAAAAAAAAAAAGAATAAAAAAAGGCATGAATTTTAAGTTCCCAGTTCCACTACTGAGTAAACTAACTAGTCTTTTAAGCTTTTCCTAAGCTTCCATTAGCATGCATACAAAAGGCTGTGAGGGCAATACAATATTACTCTGAAAACATTTTGAAATAACTTATGTTGTACATTCTTTCTTTCAACTGTTTTTAAAATCCAATGTGCAAGCCAGATGCATGCTTGTAATCCTAGCATTCTAGGAGGCCAAGGCAGGACAACTGCTTGAGCTCAGAGGAGTTTGAGACCAGTCCCCCACCATTCCCTACTGAAAACAGGAAAAACCAGTCAGGTGATAATGCCTGTAGTCCCAGCTACTCTGAAGGCTAAGATAAGAGAATCTTGATGTTGCTGTGAGCCATGATGCCACAGCACTCTACCCAGGGTTATAAAGTAAGACTGTCTCAAAAAAACCCCAAAATACTCCCCCCCCCAAAAAAAAAAAACACCCAACGTGCATTTTAACACCTAACAGCATATCTCAATTTGGATAGGCCTTATTCTACCATTTGTTGGAATTCAACTACTAGATGGCTACTGAACAATGCAGGATTAGAAATTTCAGGTATGTGTGGCTTAAACGGATAAGGCGCCAGCCACATACAACTGAGCTGGTGGGTTCAAATCCAGCCTGCGCCTGCCAAACAACAATGATGGCTACAACCAAAAAATAGCCAGGCGTTATGGCGGGCGCCTGTAGTCCTAGCTACAGGGGAGGCAGAGGCAGGAGAATCACTTGAGCCCAGGAGATAGAGGTTGCTATGAGCTGTGATGCCGTTGCATTCTACCCAGGGTAACAGCTTGAGGCTCTGTCTCAAAAAAACAAAAAACATACTTATCATGAAGATTAAATAAAACAGCACCTCAGCTGCTGAAAAAAAAAAAAGAAAAAAGAAATTTCAGGTATGTACAAGCATTTTACAGAATAGAACAAGGGGTAAAGATTTCTCCACTAACTGCGAGTGTTCAAACACAGGTTGAAAAAAAAAAAATCACTGACTGGGGATGTTATTGGGACTTTAGATATCAGAGAACAGTCTTCCCTAAGGATTATGTTCTATAACAGACTTTGAACAAGCCAGAGTTTTCTCCCAACTACAACTTGGGATAAAAAACTTGAATAGAGTACTAATAAAACAAAAATACAACACAACCAAAAAACACCCACTTTGATAAGTTTGTCAAATAGTTCATGTTTTAAATTCTCCACCATCTCCACACATACTTCCCTAAATTATTAAATTCACCAAATCCAGACACTTACCCAGCATTCCACCAGCCACCAGAATGTCAAAGAGTGTTTCTGCATATCGACGGTAATCGAGTTTTGCTCCAGAAGCATCAAGAAATTTAGCTACTGCTTCCAAATCAGTACCAGTTTCAGTTAAGCCTTGAATAATACAGTCTTGAAACTGAGTAGGGTCAAACCTCTCTTTTTCATCTGGGGGAGGAAGAAAGACCCAAAACATGTAGTTTTAAAAGGTTTTCCAAACTGCTAGGAAACTATCACCTTATGAAGCTGTTAACTACTCAATAACTTAACTAAATTCATTTTTTTAAAGCAGCTGGAAAAAAAGTGAACCTAAGCTAGATTACTTAAGACCTGCAAAAAGCAAACACAACGGGACTGAATGCATATCCTTTGCAAGTTTCCCCTCAGCAAACACAAACCAGGACGGGCCACTCACAAGAATTGTTTTTTTCCCCTACTACTGTTTCAAACAAACTTCAGAAGTGAGCAGTACGTGCTATTTATTGTCTTGTGTTTCTCCATGCCTGAATTCCCCTTCTGTAAAATGGGGACAAAGTTGTTGTAAATATTAACACTAATAAAACAGAAAGAGCTCAGACTTGTGCGGCTGCCCACATACCTGAACTTTGCTGAGTTGCTTTTGATTTCCCCAGCTAGGTTAAATGATACTTAACTTTCACACAGCACTAAGGTGACAAGCTCTATTCTATTCTCTCAGGACTTTCCTGGTTTTAACACTGAAGACCCTGTATTCTGGGCTGTTCACTGTACTCAGGACCTTAATCAAAGGCTAAGAGGCCATGAATGATCTTTACCTGGACCTGGAGCAATGACACCCCTCCCGGATGCTAGCAATAATAATAAAATAACACCTCTCCCTGATCTTAGCAATAATGTTATTTGTTATTTTTAGAAAGGTGATGCCAATAATCCACATACTCAGAGGATACAGACTGTGCCCCATTACGGCCCAATTGTTACAGTTTACCATTTACTGGCTAAATTTAAATGAATCTGCAGACTAGAATCAAATCACACTTTGGTCTCCCCATCATTACTACAAGGAGACAGACTATAATTGAGATTATAAAATTCTATAACATTCATTTCTCAAAGTATCTACTACTCTGAGTTGAAAATGACAATCACAATTTATAACTGGTAGCTGACCCAATTCCCTATTTCTTCAAAACTTCTGGGGAAAAAGGTTAACATGTACTTTCAAGCAATAACATTTAAAAGTGTCTTGAGAAAATATTAAGCTGAATACAAATGGAAGCTTAATACAGAATTACACCTGAGACTACATCTTGTTTAGCATTTTATCACCAGTACAGTGCTTTGCTAGAAAATTCAACATCCACGTAAGTACCCCACTAATACAAAAAGGTAGTCAACAATGTGAATCTTATTCCTTAATTAAACTCCATGAGTAAAGTTTTTCTTTCACAAATCTTCAGAAAATCTCGGTGACCACAACAGGAACTCTACTTTTATAAATTAACTTTTTTGCTCAAGCACAAGCTTAAATGAAACTGTTGGCTAATGACATCACAGCCCTTAACTATTTTTTAAAAGGTACTAAGAATGTTCACTAACCTGCTTAGAGATATGCTGATATTAAAAACTAAAGGCTTGGGAAAGTATATTAAAGGAGTATTTGAAATGTCAGTCAGCTAGAAATTTAAGCTGCTTTCTGTTATTTTCTTTTCATGTTTTATTACTACCATGCAATTGCCTGTGAGAGGAACTAGATACAAAACACATTCTGAAAATCTGAGAGAGACAACAAGACATAAATGTTTACCTCTTTTTCTGGTTTTAAAACGCTGGCCTGATAGCGTTGGCTTTTGCTGCTTTTGATTATTCATAAAAGACACCCTAGAAAAGAGAACAAGGCCTTATTATCAGTACTATTAGGCTCATTTTTAAAACAAAGTATCAAACCTAACAGTCACATACAAACCAAATGGAACACTTTCAGCTTGACAACATACCTGGTGCAGGTACAAAGAATTACCTTCACTTGAATTCAACGGAATTCAATTCAATTAAAAATCTTCATTTCTCTCTACAAGAAACCCTTCAACAAGTGAACTACACTCATAAATGGCTTTAGGGTGTCACAGTGACTGGTGGCAAATCACCCATCATAAATATAAACGTTTGGTCTATTACATATTCCTCTTTAAATTTGCCTGCATCTTTCATACTTCTAAGCACCACAGAATGCAGTCAGGAGTTATCCAAAACATGTATGTCAATTCTAAAATACCATCAAGAGGCGAATCCCGCCTTCCGGGGAGCCTGGTAATGGGCAGCATCACCCACCCTAAGTCGTGCCCGTGACGGGAGCGGCCGCTTGCACCATTCCAGCCTGCAAAATTAACCGAGGGCTTTACAGTACAGTACAAGCCTCCTCCCGGGCACGTGTCTCCCAATCCACACCCTTCCAATGCCTCCCGCTCCACTGACAAATCATCTCCTCCCCACCAGGACCCTTGGCCACAATGGGGGCGCCGTAGGGTTCCGCAGCCCCTTCTCCACTGACCCTGTCGCCTGCGGTGGCGGCCGCCGCAACGAGCGGACCACAGGCGCTGAGGCGCTTCGCGCCGGGGCCCCCGCCGCCCCGTACATCCGCCCGCCCTCCAGCGCAAGCAGCGGCGGAGGAGGCGGCCGCAGTGGTGGTGGCGGCTCCCCCGCCCCGCCCGCCGGAACCCCCCCACGCGTACATCACCCAACAGAGGCCGCGGCGGCTTTGTTACCCAGGCCGGGCAGGGCCCGGAGGGGGCCCGCCTCGGTCACTGCCCTCGCCGCCGCGACGCGCACCCGGGCCACACTTCCCGACCTCGGCTCCCGCCGCCGCCCCTCGTCCTCCCTGCTGGAGCTGCGGCCTCGGCCCTCCCGTCCAGCCCCCAGGTCCGGCTCGACCTCATGCGACGGCCTCCGCTCGGACCCACCCGAGCAGGGCCGCAGCGGGCCTGCCGCCTCCCTGGCACTCTGCCCAGCGTCGACGGGCCGCAACGTCAGCCCGGGAACGAGCCGGGCGCAGGACCTTACCGAATTTAAGGCGGAGAGAAAAGAGCCAGAAATCCCCGATGTGGCGGCAACTGCGGCTGTGTCCCCTCTGCGACCGGAACTAACGCGAGGAGAAGGAGGAGGCAAGAGTTGCCACCCCCGCCCCGCCGCTCTCCTATCGCGAGACTTCTTCCCCGTGCGCCACCTCGCGCCCCTCCCTGATTGCGGCCTGGAGCCTCCAGCCTTTTTCATTCCTTGGGGCTTAGAGTGGAAAAGGAGGAAAACGAAGGAAGGAGGGGTTTCGAGGCTTCCTCATCTCCTTATTGGGTCTCAGGCCTCCTCAACACTTGCCTCAGAGTGTCCGATCTTTCTCCCACCGCCTCATCATCCGGCTTTTTTACACCTGGAGGGGTTGGGAGAACGAGGCCTCCCCCCGCCAGTCTCGCAGTTGGAAGCGCCCTCCCCGAGTCCCGCCCCGCCCAGCCCCTTTCCCCCTACTCCTCTTCTAGCGCCGGAAATTGGGTTCCGAGGGCAGGGGGCGCCCGGCGCTGCGTAGGCGGTGGGCGGGGAGCGGGCCCAGGGGTTGGGCTTGGGTAAAGGAAGCCACACCTCGCCTCCTCCGGGGCTGGGGTTGGTGGAACTCGCGTTGGCGAAGTCCGAAGCAGGGCGGCTGGGTGGGGTCGTTCTCTGTTTTAGGAGCAAGGAGGACCCAGGCCGAGGGTTTAGAGGGGGGCACAGGCTTCTGTGGTTTCCTGAGTGTGGGGACTTGCAGAGCATCGCAGTTGCGTGGGGGACTTGTTAAAACATTGCTGGGCCCCACCTGCAGAATTGCGGATTCCCTAGATCTGGTGTGGGACCCACGAATGTACCTTTCCAAAAAGTTCCCTGGGATGCTGCTGCTGGTCTAGCGACCACACTTAGAGAACCACTCAGAGGGTGTATCTTTAGGGAGCTGGGGCATGATCAGATAAGACAGCACGTCTGAAAAGCTCAGCGAACCTTTACAAAACTGCAAATGGAGATGCACGGGGGCTCCGGGTTGTAGCCCCATTATTTGTTGTCGTTGTACCTTAGTTTGCCTCTGTCCATGGACTTCCTCACTCTTCTGTCAGAGAAATCTTAAAGACAGCGTTTGTCTTTAAAACACCTCCCCCAGGCTCAGCTTTTCTTCCTTAATAAACAGTTTGGTAAAATAGTCTGTATTACGGTAGTTGACTTGTTTCCCTGAGCTGTCTTACCTCCCTCCTCGCTGACTTGATGGAAAACTACTTTCTCAGCCTTCTTTCCTGAAATTATTGCCTAAGTGATTCCCTTCAGTATTCGTACTCCCTGCCTCCTCTGAGCATGTAGATTATTCCAACTGTCCCAGGGATACTCTCGGAACACTCTTTTGTGCAGGCTGACTCCTTTTCTGTACTCACACCGTTTCTTTCTTCATACTTTTCCTCCATGGCAATGTCATACCTTCTCAGGGATTTGACGTTTACTCCATTTAGAAGAATTCCAAATGTTTCTAATGAATCATTAATCAAATATTTGTTAAATCCATGCTCTTTGCCCTTCCAAGTTGAGGGAACTGTAGTGGGAAGGTCTTGAGGCAGGAAAGAACTTGACCTGTTGGCAGAACTGCAAGAAGCTAGTGTGTCTGGAGCTTGGTGGAATACAGAAGGGCTGTGGGGAGCAGAGGAAAGTGGCAGGAGTCAGATCCTTTCTTCCAGTCTCCCAATCTATAATCCAAACAACACTTTCAGTGCTATGGATTACTCTTGCCTCCAAACTTTTTTTTTTTCATTTCTCAAGTTCTGTTAAAGTACAATGTTTCACTAATACAAATAGCTACTTTACATATTACATACAAGTCAGGCATTCATCTAAGCCCTTTGCATATTACCCTTATCTAATCCTCAAAGCTACCCTATAATCTAGACAATATCGTCAGCCTCTTTTTTATAGATGGAAAAACTGAGGCATAGAGGTCAAGTAACTTGCCTACGGTCGTAGAGCTAGTAAGTGGAGCTCCATTTGACCCCAATCAGTTTGGTTTTATTACTACAGTGCATTGCCTCAACATCAAGATCTTTGTTGTTGTTGCAGGTGTTATTGTTGTTTTAGCAGGCTGGGGTTGGGTTTGAACCTGCCTGCCTCAGTGTACGTAGCTGGCACCCTAACCACTGAGCATGAGTGCCAAGCCTCAACATCAAGATCTTGTTTTTTATTCATTCAACAAATATTTATTGAGCTGGTAGAGATACAGAGGTGACATGCCCTTGGCCTTTCAAAGCTTATCTTCTGTATTTGACCCATTTCTCAATTCCACCATCTTTTTCCAGTACCGTCTTAATTTAGGCATCTAGGCAACAATTACCCCTAACTAAATGGGACTTTGCAATAACTTCTTAACTGTACTATCCCTTTCTCTCTACTTCCAGGATAATTTTCTTAAATACAGCCTGAAAATCTTTACTGTTTAAATGCCTTGGTTTGTACTTGAGACTGTTCAGGGAGAGTGCTGACCAATGGTTTTCACCTTTGCTTCCCATCACATTAAGGGTTTTTTTTTCTCTCTTTCATATTGAGACAGAGTCTCACTTTGTCACCCTTGATAGAGTGCTGTGTCATCATAATTCACAGCAACCTCAAACTCTTGGGCTCAAGCGATTCTCTTGCCTCAGCTTCCCTAGTAGCTGTGACTATAGGCACCTGCCATAGCGCCCGGCTATTTTTGTTGTTGTTTAGCAGGCCTGGGCTGGGTTCAAACCCACCAGCCCTGGTGGCATGTGGCCAGCACCCTAACCATTGAGCTACGGGTGCCCAGCCATATTGATGATTCTTAAGGTATTATTACCATCCACTTTGGGAACTGTAGAAAGCAATTTTTGACTGAAAATTATACTGAAGTTAAAAATTTACTGGGTTATGTGCAGTGGATCACGTCTGTAGTCCTAGCGCTCTGGGAGGCTGAGGCAGGAGGATCCCTGGAATTCAGGAATTTAAGACCAGGCTGAACAAGAGCAAGACCCCATTTCTACTAAAAGTAGAAAAATTAGCTGAGCATTGTAGTGGGAACTTATAGTCCTAGCTACTTGGAAGGCTGAACCAGGAGGATCACTGGGAGTTTGAGGTTGCAGTGAGTTGATGCCACTGTATTCTAGTCAGGGTGACAGAGTCAGACAATGTTTCCAAAAAAAAAAAAAAAAAAGAAAGAAAGAAAAGAAAGAAGAAGAAAGTTATTTTCTTTGAAAATTAAAGTGGATTACAGGTTATTCAGATTGTAAGATCATTTTCACTTGCATTCTGATATGCAGTATATCTTGGATGTGAGCGAGGGGTTTGGGGTTACTGGAAAGACAGCCTATCTTTTCTGAAATTTTAGTGGTGCCCATGGAAATAGGCAGCAGTAGGCTGGTGTAGGAAATGTCATTTGTAAATTATATCATGGTAGAGAAAGGTTCCAGGCAACCGACCTCTGTGTTTCAGTCACACGGGACACACCTTGTCGCCCCTTTTTATGAATCTTACTTTTCTAAGCCTTTTTTGAATTACTGTCTTCCCCCTCAATACTTTCTTAGTCACTGCAGCTGATGTGAGTATGTTCCATCTTTGAACTTTCTTTGTTCTTAGTATAATACTTTCCCTCTGATATTTATTTGTTCTACTTTTGTATTTGTAATTGTTTTTCTCCACAACTGAAATTCTTTTTTTGTTTGTTTGTTTGGGTACAGCCTGATCAGATAACCTGAATTTCTTTTTTTTTCTTAGAGTTTTTTTTTTTTTTTAATATGAGGGTACGAATGGTTGGGTTACAATGTTTACATTTATTAGGCAACGTCCCTGTTGTAGGTGTGCCCCTTGCCCGGGAGCTGTGCCATATTCCTTTCCATTTTGCCCATTAAGTGAGGGTTCACCAATCCCCCTCCCTCCTCCTCTGTCCTCCTTTTCCCCCCAACTTGAATTAAATTGAGTTTTTCTTTTATGTGGACGTGTATTAGTTCATCTACTGGCTTCATATTAGTACTGAATACGTTGGATACTTGCTTTTCCATTGTTGGGATACTTTACTGAAGAGAATGTTTTCCAACTTTATCCAGGTTAATGCAAAAGATGTGAAGTCTCCCAAACTGATGATCTTTTTTTTTTTTGAGACGGTGAGAGTCTACCCTCGGTAGAGTGCAGTAACATCACAGCTCACAGCAACCTTAAACTCCTTGGCTCACACGATCCTCTTGTCTCAGCCTCCTAAGTATCTGGGACTACAGGCGCCTGCCACAATGCCTGGCTACTTGTTGCTGCAGTTGTCATTCTTGTTTAGCTGGCCCAGGCTGGGTTCGAACCCGCCAGCCTCAGTGCTTGTGGTCAGGGCTCTACCCACTGAGCCAAGGGTTCCACACCCTAAACTGAAATTCTTGATGCTGACAGCTGTTTCTTATTTATTTTAGTTCTGCGTCAATGTTTACCAAGCAACATGCTTTAGTAAGTATGGAGTGAATTTGATAAAACTAGTACTTTCATTACAATTAAAGAGCTAATCATGGGGGAGAAAGAAGGGTGACAGGAAGTTTAAGGAAGAGCTGGTTTTCTTGTGGGGATGTTTGAAGACAGACATTTAAAGGAGGATCTAGTCCCTGGCTATTTTTTGAATTCATGAGAGTCTCTTAACCTCTCTGTAAATTGTGGTTGTCAGATGCTCTGTGTGACGGTAAATGCCCTCTATCTCTCAAAATTGGGACTTTTGTGTCTTGTTCAGTTTTGTTATTGGTATATCTCAAACTGATTAGAGATGTCAGTGATACAGTCTGTGTCAGCCTGATAAATGTTGTAGTAAGGTAACTGATGACCAGATCTTTGAGGAAATGTCTGATGATATAAAGGCCAGGTCAGTCTTCGATGGGCTTTTGTTATGTTAGTGCTATGCAAAACTTCAGTTAAGAGATCTGTAATTCTAGCCATGTAAATTCTAGCCATGTAAATAATAATGTCTTTGGTAAAATAGCAACATTTAAGACAATGTCTTATGATAAAAATATTTTGGAATTTTTCCTCTTTTTTTTTTTTTTTTTTTTTTTTTTTTGAGACAGAGCCTCAAGCTGTTGCCCCAGGTAGAGTGCTATGGTGTCACAGCTCACAGCAACCTCCAACTCCTGGGCTTAAGCGATTCTCCTGCCTCAGTCTCCCAAGTAGCTGGGACTACAGGCACCCACCACAGTGCCTGGCGATTTTTGGTTGCAGTTGTCATTGTTGTTTGGCAGGCCAGGGCTGGATTCGAACGTGCCAGCTCCGGTGTATGTGGCTGGTGCCTTAGCCGATTGTGCTACAGGCGCTGAGCCTTTCCTCATTGTTGATAGTTGGCTTCCCTTGTTTGAATTAAGATTTATTTATTTATTTTTTCATCACATTAAAAAAATTAAATTATAGCTGTGTATAATGCAATCATGGGGTACAATGTGCTGGTTCCACACACAATTTGAAATATTTTCATCAAACTGGTTAACATAGCCTTCACGGCATTTTTCTAGTTATCGTGTTAAGACATTCATACTCTACACCTAGTAAATTTCACATGTACCCTTGTAAGATGTACTGTAGTATTTATTTATTTTTTATTGTCTCACTTTGTCACCCTTGGTAAAGTGCCATGGCGTCACAGCTCACAGCAACCTCAAACTCCTGGGCTTAAGCAATTCTCTTGCCTCAGCCTCCCAAGTAGCTTGGACTACAGGCTCCCGCCACAATGCCTGACTATTTTTAGAAATGAGGTCTGGCTCTGGCTCAGGCTGGTCTGGAAGCTGTGAGTTCAGGCAATCCACCCACCTCGGCCTCCCAAGTGCTGGGATTGCATGTGTGAGAATGAAAGCATTTCATTAGTCATTCCTGCCAATCTTCATAACATTTTTTGTGGAGGATTGTATTTTGGTCCATTTTCTGTTGCTTGTAACAGAATACTTGAAATTGGGTAATTTATAAGGAAAAAGGATTCATTTCTTACAGTTATGGAGGCCTGAGATGTTCAAAGTCCGAGGTCTGCATCTGTGAGAGGCTTCTTAGTGTGCAGTGCAGGGTATCATGTAGCAGGGAGGCTGAGTGTGCTCAGGTGCTCCCATCTCTCTTCCTCTTCTCATAAAGCCACAGTTCCACTCTGGTGATAACCCACCGATCCATTAATTCCTTAATCAATGAGTGGGTTCATTGTTCCTAACGGCAGATCCATCATGATTCAGCCCCCTCTCAAAGGCCCCACTTTTCAGTGTTACCACATTTGGGATTCAGTCTGTAACACATGAAATTTGGGGGATATAGTCAAACCATAGCGGATTAATATTATTTCTTTCTGATTTATTTGGTAGAATTCACTGGTGAAGCCATCTGGGTCTGGGCTTTCCTTTGTGGGGAGATTTTTAATTAGTACAGGTACTTTTTAAACTTGTTATAAAACTAATCAGATTTCCTATTTATTTATTTATTTATTTTTTGAGACAGAGTCTGACTATATCGCCCAGGGTAGAGTGCTGTGGTGTCATAGCTCAGAGCAACCTCAAACTCTTGGGCTCAAGTGATCCTTTTGCCTCAGTCTCCGAAGAGCTGGGACTACAGGCACCGGTCACAACAACTGGCTAGTTTTTCTATTTTTAGTAGAGACAGGGTCTCGCTCTTGCTCAGGCTGGTCTTGAACTCCTGAGCTCAGACATTTCACCTGCCTCAGCCTCCCTGAGTGCTGAGATTATAGGTGTGAGCCACTGTACCTGGTCACCTATTTCTTTTTAAGTCAGTTTTGATAATTTATATCTTTCTAGGAATTTGCTATTTCATTTAAATTGTCTAATTTGTTGGTAGAAAGGTTTTCACAATGTTCCTTTATGATACTTTTAAATTCTGTAAGTTTGGTGCTCTTACTTCATTCCTGATTTTGGTAATTGTGTCTTCTTCTCCCCCCCCCCTTTTTTTTGTGAGATAGGTTCCCACTCTTGTGTGGGTTAGACTGCATTGGCATCATAGCTCACTACAACCTCAAACTCCTGGGCTCAAGTGATCCTCTTGCCTCAGCCTCCTGAGACTACAGGCATGCACCACCATGCCTAATTTTTCATTCATTATTTTCTACAGAAGGGACATGGGTCTTGATATGTTGTCTGGGCTGATCTGGAACTCCTGGCTTCAAGTGATCCTTCCACCTCAGCCTACCAAAGTGTTGGGATTACAGTCGAGTCATGGTGCCCTGACTCTTTTTTTCCTAGCTAAAGGTTTATCAATATTGTTGATGTTTTGTTGATTGTTTCATTGATTTCCAATCTATTATTTTCTTCCAGGCAAGAATGGCACAGACTCCCTGTTCTTACCTAAGTCTAACAGTTTTTCTCAATTTATCACTTGCCTTTAGTTGATTTGCATCATCCTGAAATTGTGTTTTTGGATAATTTCGCCTAGTTTCATGGCTATTTTGGAGAAAGAATTTGCTCATCTTTTCGTTCTGTCATTACTGAGTCCCTTGTAGTACTTTTGGCCAGGCTTGGTGGCTCACACCTATAATCCCTAGCACCTATGATCCCTAGATCACCTGAGCTCCAGAGTTGGAGACCAGCCTGAGCAAGAGTGAGACCCTGTCTACTAAAAATAAGCCGGGCATATGGCAGGCGCCTGTATTCCCAGTTACTTGGGAGGCTGAGGCAAGAGGATCACTAGAGCCCATGAGTTTGAGGTTGCTGTGAGCTATGACACGATGGCACTATACTCTGGATGACAGAGTGAGACTCTGACGCGATGGCACTATACTCTGGATGACAGAGTGAGACTCTGTCTCAAAAACAATCTTTTTTTGAATGACTTCAAAATGTTAGGTGCTACATGTGAACTTGATACTGTTTTTAACTTTGGTGAGGCAAGTGGATACATCAGTGTTTCTTTTCCAAAGCAAGTAACAGTAGGTCTTTATTCCAACAACTAGGAAGATACCAAGGGCCTAATCAGAAAAGAACATTGATGCTCTTGGAAAATGATCTGGGAAAAATATTTATATTTCTATGCTTTGAGTCTTGCAGAAGCTTCTAGAACACTTGATGAACCTGGCTTAAATACTGTATTGTATATGATATATCTGAAATACTTGTAGCCACACACACACATACCCACAGATATGTATATATGAATATATTTATGTGTTATGTATGGCTGGAAGTATTTTCATAGGCTTCAGAAAATTTTTACAGTTGAAAAGCTTTGAGATGCAGTACGAGAGGAGCTTTTTTTTTTTTTTTTTTGTAGAGACAGAGTCTCACCTTATCGCCCTTAGTAGAGTTCTGTGGCGTCACACAGCTCACAGCAACCTCTAGCTCTTGGGCTTAGGCGATTCTCTTGCCTCAGCCTCCTGAGTAGCTGGGAATACAGGCTCCCGCCACAATGCCCAGCTATTTTGTTGTCGCAGTTTGGCCGGGGCTGGGTTTGAACCTGCCACCCTTGGTATATGGGGCTAGTGCCCTACCCACTGAGCCACAGGCACCACCCCAATGGGAGAGCTTTTAAATAATTTCATTTTATTAATAGAAGAAAAATACTTTAAATATCATTCAGTTGCCACATATCTCATATATACCATTTCTTTTACTTGATGCATGGAATTATTTTAACAGTTATTTTATAATAATTAATCACATTTGGTATGATAAAAAGTAAGCATTGCCTACTTAGCTGAACATTTAGTAAAATTTGGTAAATAAGTATCCTCCTTATTTGCTAAATAAGTATATACCTTATTATTTAGATTTTTTTTTTTTTTTTTTTTTGAGACAAAGTCTTACTTTGTTGCCCTTGGTAGAGTGCTGTGGCGTCACAACTCACAGGAACCTCCAACTCTTGGGCTTCGGCGATTCTCTTGCCTAAGCCTCCCAAGGAGCGGGGACTACAGGTGCCCCCCACAACACCTGGCCATTTTTTGGCTGTAGTTGTCATTGTTGTTTGGCAGACCAGGGCCAGGTTTGAACCTGCCTGCTCTGGTGTATATGGCTGGTGCTCTAGCCACTGAGCTACAGGCACGGAGCCATTGTTTAGATTTTTGAATAGGCTGAAATAATTGGGAGGTTTACAGAGTCAAGAAACCTGAATGCACATGTTGCATCTCTCTTTTCCTCTCTTTAATTCTTTCCTCTCTCTGCGTGCAAATGATAATAGGTAAAGGGGAGCAGTCTTTGCTTCTACGAAGTGTTTATTGGGAAAATAGTTTGAGGTGACTTGCCAAATAGATAGTACTTTGGGCGATAAGTACATTCTAGATTATATAACATTCAAGAATTTCTTTACAACAAAACAGTAAAATACAACAAAGGTCCAGTGTGATGACATATGGTATATTAGCTCTAGAATTATTTATTTTAAAAACTCTGTTTATGGCTTGGCAGCTGTAGAACAATGGTTATGGCGCCAGCCACATACACCGAGGGTGGTGGGTTCAAAACTGGCCCAGGACAGCTAAGCAACTGCAACCAAAAAATAGCTGGGTGTTGTGGCAGGTGCCTATAGTCACAGGTACTTGGGAGGCTGAGGCAAGAGAATCGCTTAAGCCCAGGAGTTGGAGGTTGCTGTGAGCTGTGATGCCATTGTGCTCTACCGAGGGTGACATAGTGAGACTCTGTCTCAAAAAAAAAAAAAAAAATCCCCTGTTTATTACTTATTAATTCATGTCTCTAAATGTATTACTGCTCTGCAACTAAAGAATAAGAAATCTTACTGATGGCCCCACATCTAAACGTCTCTGTGTTAGAAATTATCTGAAATACGGAACGGCTTGCTTGGCACACTTAGGCTGTCTTTCTTTGATGTCTTTTTAAACCCAAATTTCACTTTTTGAGGGCCCCCAAAATGAAAAGCAACTAAACTAAATAGAACTTAGTTTTCTGTGGGCATCAGGAGGTAATTAAAAACAGAACTGAATCACAGCTTTATTATTATTATTATTAATAGTAATACTCCTACTCAGTGGGTACTACCACCAGCACTAACAGGAGACCTTACAGCTCTAGAGGATGTTACTGTTTACAAAATATTTTCACATGCATTTTGTAACTCTTCACAGAGTTACTTTGTGAGAAGGTAGAACTGGCTTGCTTTCAAAGTAAGCTAACTATAACATTATTATAGTATATTATAATATAATAATGATAATTATTCTTTTAAAGAAAGGCCATGGACTATCATTAAATAAATTTAATGTCAATCTATCTAATGAGAAAAGTAGAATCTTTTTTCTTATGATGCATTTCAGGTCCTACTCTTAAAAAAATACAGTTTTAAAACTGCCTTGGAGGAGTTCCCAGATCTTTCTGAAATAAAATTAGTTTTCTTTTCAAAAACAGTTCCATTTTTTTCCGGAACCTAACCAGTGCAGAAGGCTGTAGAATCAGAGAATGTTATACAATAAGGCTTCCCCATAACACAGATTCTCAGAACTAGGTACTGGTTATAGTAAGTTCTAAAGTGAAATTCTTCATTAGTTCTTTATATCTATAGCTTTGAATTTGACTCACATTTTTCTTTTCTTTCTTTCTTTTTTTTGGGGACAGAGTCTTAAGCTGTCCCTGGGTAGAGTGCCATGGCGTCATAGCTCACAGCAACCTACAACTCTTGGATTCAAGTGATCCTCTTGGCTCAGTTTTTCTAATTTTAGTAGAGACGGGTCTCACTTTTTGCTCAGGCTGGTCTTAAACCCACGAACTCAAGCTATCCACCAGCCCTGGCCTCCCAGAGTGCTAGGATTACAGGCATGAGCACCGCGCCCAGCCCACATTTTTCAATACCTAAATTCCAGGAAGAACTTTTAGAACCGAGGTAAAAAGGGTTATGGAATAGCATTAAGAATAGTGGGGGTTTTATGACTTCAGAAGTTTTAAGAATTTCTTGCCTAGGAAGACAATGTATGAACAATAGATTTTATAGCCTTTGACAGATGCACTTGCTGAGAATTAATTAGGAAGGGCTCTGCTTTTTCTAGGCTGAGAAGAGTGATAATGAAATGTTCTAAGACATCCAATGTTTTTGACTTTTTTTTTTTGTTGTTTGTTTGATACAAGGTCGCCCAGGCTAGAGGGCAGCTAGGCATCATCCTAGCTCACTGCAACTCCAAACTCTTGGGCTCAAGCAATCCTCCTGTCTCAGCCTCCCAAGTAGCAGGGACTATAGGTGCACACCACTGTGCCCAGCTAATTTTTCTATTTTTTGCAGAGGCAGTCTCACTCTTGCTGAGGCTGGTCTCAAACTCCTGGCTTCAGTGATCTTCTTGCCTTGGCCTCCCAAAGTGCTAGGATTATAGGTGTGAGCCACCCTGCCTGGCTGGGCCTCCACTTTTATTTCCTTTATTCACAAATACCTACCAGGTGCCTGGTGTGCTGCAATGGATGTTTAAAGACAGTAAGTCATGGTGCATATGACGTGCACAGTCCAGTAGTGACATAGCATTATACTCTTGTGGATGTGACGATATAGAGGTATATGTACAAGATGCCATTAGAATGCGAAAGAGGGCGTCACCACCTCCACAGGATCCTAAATAGGGGGTGTTTGAGGTGGGTCTTGATGAAAGAGAGAACGTTGGTTCGGTAGGGAAGAGGAAGTGAGGGTGGCCTGGGAAACAACCGGAAATGGGATGAGGGCTGCCAGATGCTAAGAGCATGGAGCAGTGTGGTATCTGTGGTGTAGCATGTATGAGGTCTGACAATTAAGTTTGTACTTATTGTAGAAAAAGTGCTATGGACGTCGTCATTGGTGACATTACTAGGTCACCTCTGAAGTACTCCCTTGGGAAGCCATGCACAGATGCCAGCGCCTCCTTCACCTTTCAAAACAATTTTGGAATTCTTTTTCTGGAATGACCACTGGAGCTGTTGTCATATGGCACACAAAATGCAACGACAATAATGAACGCCACTCAGCAAGAGTGGTGCCATCACACATCAGCACGAACACAGCCATGAGACAAAGATATACCAAGTTATGACACCTTACCAGATTGTTTGTACATGCTGCCAGCAAAAGCACAGTGGCATGTTTGTGAACTTAATTGTCAGGCCTTGTATGTGTATGTGTATCTGTGTATGTGTATGTTGGAGGAAGGACGGCAGAGATAATGTTGGGTTGGCTTCAAAAGGGCCAGGAGATCATCCTAAGGAATTTGGCCTTCCTCTGTGCTCTGGTTTCTATTTGGTAATTTAAAGTACTTGAGAAATATAGTGTCAACTATATGATGTATTTAAACATACATTAACTTTTCTCTATACCCTAGGTATAGTCAGTTTGCACACTGGGTATAGTTAATTTGCATTTAAAGAATCTAAATCATGAATCTGCACTTCAAAAGTTGGTTACCCAAGAATTTCAAATAATTTGGCAAGTACTCCAGCATAAGGTTTTGCTAACTGAGGCCAGGTGAGGTGGCTCACACCTGTAATCCTAGCACTCTGGGAGGCCAAGGTGGAAGGATTGCTTGAGCTAAGGAATTTGAGACCAGCTTGAGCCAGAGTGTCTCTAAAAATAGCCAGGTATTGTGGCAGGCACCTATAGTCTCAGCTACTTGGGAGGCTGAGGCAAGAGAATCATTTGACAAGAGTTTGAGGTTCCTATGAGCTATGATGCCAAGCACTGTACCGAGGGTGACAAAATGAAACTCTGTCTCAAAGGGGGAAAAAAAAAGTTTTGTTAACTGGTAGAGAGGATGTTAGGAATAAGATACCTAGTTGGGTAGAAAGGTTACACTCCTTCCATGAACCTCATCTGGGTGAGGAGGAGGACTCCCGCAGCAGGCTGGCCCCCGCACTCTGGTTCTGGAGGACTACTGGTTCTGAGTGCTTGCTTCCCAGAGGATGCAGTCACTGGCCCAACCAGAAGGGAGAATGATTCACTACCAGACTGTTGCATCCTCTCAGAGTGACCCAGTCACGCGAGATGCTTGGCCTACCTCTCACTAGTGGAGGCTGCAGATGTTTGTGAAAAGAACCTGTCAATTGCTGTGTTAGTCAATTTCCTGACTGCCTTTGGTCACCTTGTGACAATTTGGTCAGCAGTGGAGCCCACTAGAGATGATCAAAGTATGACAGCAGCAGAGCAGGGTTGTGGAAATTCTACTCTGGGGCAGGGCAGCAGTGGGGGGTTGGATACTGAGACCCTGCTGGATTCGATTTTAAACAAGTCAATCCAACTCTTCAATAACCTGATTTTTGCATCTTTGGTTTTCTTCCTCTTCTCCCCACATTCTGGCAATACTCATTTGGGTGATATAGGGGGATAGGGTAGTGTTAGAATGGCAGGGCAGATCCAGTTAGTAGCCAAAATAAAGAGAGCAAGAGCAAGGAAAGTTTTAGCGAAGAAGGAAAGCTTTATTTTTAACAACCTGGATAGCAGCTGGGCCCTGTCCTAGGGTAGGCACTGTGGAAAGCATAGCCCCTGCGTTTTGTACATGACTTTGAGGAGTATCAGCTGTTTCTTGGAAGCCTCCCAGGGTCTTAACTAACTCTGTTCTCAAAACAGCTACAAGGTCTTCACAACAACCCACCAGCAAGGTCTTTCCTTTTTTTTTGAAACAGAGTCTCACTCTATTGCCCTGGGTAGGGTGCTGTGGCATCATAGTTCATTGCAAACTCAAACTATTTTTTTTTTTTTTTTGCAGTTTCCTTGGCTGGGCTGAGTTTGAACCTGCCACCCCCAGTATATGGGGCCAACATCCTACTCCTTGAGCCACACACGCGGCCCCAAACTCAAAATCTTGAGCTTAAGTGATCCTCTTGCTTCAGCCTCCTGAGTAGGTGGAACTATAGGTTCCCACCACACTGCTGGGCTAACATTTTCTATTTTTAGTAGAGATGGGGTCTCAGTCTTGCTCAGGCTGAGCTCAAGCAATCCACCTGCCTTAGCTTCCCAGAGTACTAGGATTATAGGCATTGAGCCAGTACACCCAGCTAGTACTTTTTTTTTTTTTTTTCTTTTTTCAAGTTAATGTGAGGGTACAAACAACCAAGTCATAATATTTGAAATATTGAATTTGTTAGGGAGAATCCCTCCTGTAGTTATGCCCTGCAAGGTCAAAAGGTGCAAGGTCTTGATAACACCCCACCTGCAGGGTCTTACTCAGCCTCATTCCCGTCATAGTCCAGGTCAGCCTGACCCAGACCAGTCCAGAAGAGCCTGACAGCATCCGTCCTCTGCCCTGCTCAATATGTACCTACCAGTAGGGATGGGCAGCAGGGCGTGGGAATTTTGGAAAATCTCCTTGGGTGGTTCTGCTAGATCTACCCCTGCTTCTTCCAGGTGAAATTTAATGGATAGATAACTTAGGAGTGGGGGAATGAAATCAGGGTTAAAAGAGAGGACAGGATTTTTTTTTTTTTTTTTTTTTTTCTGTGAGATAGAGTGTCACTCTGTCACCCTGGGTAGAGTGCCATGGCCTCAGTCTAACTCATAGCAACCTCAAACTCCTGGGTTCAAGTGCTCCTCCTGAGCCTCCTGAGTAGCTGTGAGTAGCTGTGAGTACAGGGGTCCACCACAGCACCCAGGTAATTTTTCTATTTTTTTGTAGAGATGGGGTGTTGCTCTGGTCAGGCTGGTCTTGAACTCCTGATGTCAAGTGATTCTGCTGCCTTAAATAGCCACGTTGAAAAGTCACACTATATTGTTTTGCTTCATTTTCAAGTTTGGGAATTTTTTGCTTAACATGTGAAAGTAAAATAAATAATGGCTCCAGGAGATTTAAATCCAGTAACAATGTGAAGTCTGGTTTCTTTGTCAAAAAAGTATAGCTTCAAAAACAAACAAACAAACAAACAACAAACCAATAGCTTCTTTCTTTTTACCTTCCTTAGAGCTCATGGCTCATGGGTATCTGAGTTACATAGTATAATTTCATCAATACTTTTCTGTTGTCATAGAGCACGTTTATTGTGCTCTATACAGAAATAGAACACTTTAATCAAACATGTAAGCATCAGTTTGAGCTAAATCTCCCAAAATTCTTGTCTTCCTGGAACTTCAGAATGTGGCCTTATTTGGAAATAAGATTTTTGCAGATGTAACTAGCTAGATTAAGATGAGGTTATACTGGATTCAAATGGGCCCTAGTGCAATGGTCTTTTTTTTTTTTATTAATAATAAATCATAGCTGTGTACATTAATGCGATCATGGGGCACCATACACTGGTTTTATAAACAGTTTGACACATTTTCATCACACTGGTTAACATAGCCTTCCTGGCATTTTCTTAGTTATTGGGTTAAGACATTTATATTCTA